>JAKCPI010005510.1:0-46682 GCA_023213315.1 Euborellia annulipes
GTTTCAGAAGGGAGCAAATCCATCTGCGTCAAAGGCCCAGTCGATTGAACTCATCTCTCTGCGAAGTGCCTCTTCGAGTGCCATTCTATCAGTGAGAATCAAACATCACACACACACCTCCTCTCTCCACAATTAAAAGGTATTTATAATTTGAATATTTCTCTTGCATAAAGGGTTAACATTTTATTTTTATATTTTCTTTCTTAAAACATATTTATAAAATTATCCTTTGTCTTAAAACTTGAAACCAGAGGGTGTAAAAGGGTGTACATCTTTAATATCATTAATATTTTTCCCTTAAAAATAAGTGCAAAAAAAAACCGTTTATTAATATTATTTTTTATTTTTTTGTAAACTCTCTCTTTCTAATCATATTAAATAAGAAAAAATAATAATTTTTATTTTTACAGGGCCGACTCTCGCTAGAGGTTCACTTACCGACCTTGTCGTTTGAGCACCCCAGCTCAACCCCTCAGCGCACTTCGAGTCTCTCTGTACCTAGTAAGTCCTGCTATCAAATTTTTTCAATTTATTAGTTCATATCACAAATATTAATTACATTTTCTCTCTCTTTAAAAATCTCTATCTCTCTCTCTCTCTTCAGTGGCGTACCGAGGGGGGGGGGCGAGGGGGGCGGTCCGCCCCAGGCCCCGAGCCGGCATAGGCCCCCATATATTTATAAAAAAAAAAAATTTAATGAAAATTTCTTTTTGAGAGGCCCCGGGACCCTGGAAAAAAAAGGGGGCCCTCAGGGCTCAAGTAAAAACGGGAAAATTTAGATAAAAAAAAAGATAATTTAATGAAAATTTCTCTTTGAGAGGCCCCGGGGCCCTCAGGGCTCAAGTAAAAACGGGAAAATTTAGATAAAAAAAAAAGATAATTTAATGAAAATTTCTCTTTGAGAGGCCCCGGGGCCCTCAGGGCTCAAGTAAAAACGGGAAAATTTAGATAAAAAAAAAGATAATTTAATGAAAATTTCTCTTTGAGAGGCCCCGGGGCCCTTGGGGTTCAGGGATATACGGCATTTTAAAAATATTTTTGTGTATGGAGGAGAGGGATATTTAAAGATGAGCACCTCCTCAAAAAAAAATTCAATATAAGGCCCCCTCTTCTAGTTCCGCCCCAGGCCCCCAACTGCCTCGGTACGCCTCTGTCTCTCTTCTCTTTTCTTTTATCGGTAATATAATGTAGTAATAGTGGTGGCTTTTTTTTGGTGATGGATTAAAATAGCCATTGAATGAAATAAATTATATAAAATTTTTTATCATTTAATTTAAAGAAAAAATTATTTCAAAATATCTTAAAATTTTTTTCCATCCCTCTTACATAAATATTTACTTTTTTTAATAGGCTTAATCAGTGACGTCATTTCAGTTTTTGCTTGGGGAGGCAAAAAATTTCTTTACTTCCTGTGATACTTAATTTATATACATATAAACATATATATAACTCTATATATTTATCTATACCATCTTCTATACTTATTTAAAAAGAAAGAGTGTAAGTTTGGTGTTAAGATCAGAATTTACTATTTTTTCCAAAGCCTTGGGGGGAGGGGGCCTCTGCCCACCTCAAATGACGTCCCTGGCCTTAAACTAGAGTCCCTGTATATCAGAGTCTGGCCATACGGGAACTTTTTTTCTATTGGTCGCGCCATCTTTCTTCCTGATTTTAGCGCCAATTCAAATTTTCAATGCATCTCTATGGGATTAAAAAATATTTCATTTAACTTTTATAACGATACCCGTTCAAAGTATCATGAAATCTTTTTAGAACATTATTTTAGAGGTTTCAATTTATAAATATTACTCATCATATGTTAAAAATCTCCATTAATTTTATTATATTGAGAATGCAAAGTTTAGGGTTATATTTAGCTGATTAGAATCTTAAAATCACTTTTAATTTTGAGTTTATGTATATTAATATATGTATTTAGCTTACAGTTTATTTTCCTAATTATAAAATAGAGTTTTCTAAGAAAATAATCGATTTAAAAAAGAATAAAACAAATATAAATAACGTTAGTAATTAACTCATTGCCAAAATAATGAAATCTTTTAAGAATTTTCTTTATTATTAAAAAATTATAATTTATACAAAATTTGAACTCAGAGATATTATATAATAGAAAAAATTTCAATATCTGCCGTAAAGGGGGGGGGGGGAAACGGCTTTTAAATCCCGCACTGCCCCATTTGCCCGATCCTAACATACTGAGGCAGAAAAATGAAAAACAAAATACCAAAAGATACCCGACACATATTTTTAGATCAAAAAGAGAACGTCTGGGCACCCTATATTTATGTCCGTGATCAAGAGCGGGTCCAGAGAAGTTCCTTAGGGGGGTGGGGGAGTAATCTGGTGTAACTGGTCGCTCAGCACACAATTTTTTCTTACTTTCGGTAATTTAAAAGTGCATTCCATTCCGTTTTTGTTTACCAGAATATATTTACAAATCAAATTTGTAAGTTTTAATATCAAAAAATTTTTTTCTCGAATCTCGGGGGGGGGGGGGGGGGGGAAGGGTAATTGCCCGCTTTCCCCCCTTGTATTTGCCCTTGTCCGTGATAAAGTCAAAGCTCTTATCAAATTTTTCACATATAGAGTAGGCCTAATTTATAAATTCCAAATGTATATTTTAAAAGAAAAAGTAAAGGAAAAATAATTCATTCATTTAAATAATATTCTTGAGATTATTTACTTTATTTTAGAAATAAATAAATTTATTACATATATAGCTATGAGAAAGTGAAAAATGACAGATTGGGAAATGTCAAATTCAAATGTTTTTTCATTAAATAAATTATTTTGAGTAGTTTTACTTACTTTTTTTTAGTATATAAATAATCATTAAAATATTAGCTTCTGTTTATATAAGTTTTTTTTTGAATAAAATTATTATATAATTAATTAACAAAAAAAAATCATTTTTTCTCCATGTATTCAATGGAGCGGTCGGAAGAAAGATGGCCGACAATTCTAACGGTCGCTCGTATGGCCAGACTCTGATATACAGGGACTCTACCTTAAACTATACCAGCGGTTCCCAACCCGCGGGCTGATTGTTACTGGGCCGCGGACGTCTATTGAAAGATAAAAATTATTAATTACGTCTTTCGACTTTTGTCAATTTTAAGACTTTTCCAGAAACGTTTTTTGAGATTTTCAAAAACGACTTTTGCGACTTTTTTGACGCTTTTTTGCCTGTCAGAAAATTTTTTTTGAAAAAAGCCACTTTTTTACCGACTTTTCAAATTTTTTAATATATAATATTCTTTTTTTTTAATTTTTCATTTTGGGCCGAGGCCATTTAGTTTTTTTCTTTTTTAAAATTTATTTAGGGTATTTTTCAGCATCGTGGCCATTTAGAACCGGTCTCTATTTATTTCAATTGATTTGTATCCAAATACAGTATAAGATTTTCGGAGAAAAATACACCAGCGCGCTGGTTTCCAGATTAAAATAATTTATTTTGCAATGACTTTTCATATGAAAATCTTATAAATTAAAATACGCTCCACAGTGGATATTTAAAAAAATTTCTATTAATTTTTACTTATTCTTATCTTAATATGCATATTAGGGTGGTCCTCATCCATTGTCTCTCCCTTTGTTTTCGTCCACAAGGGACTAAATTAATTCCAAATTACAATAAAACTAGAAATTTATTATTTAGAATCTTTTATTGCTTAAAATTACCTCAAATAATGCATAATTAATAGAACGAATTAGGGATAGATTAAATTGTTTCATCTATCAAAGTTCCTCAGCATAAATCTGTTCATATTTCTTTTTCATTTCATAATTATTTGTCAATCGTATTTTTCAATTCGATTATATAAAATTATTTGTGTCTTTTAATGTACTTTTCAGAAATAAATATGACAAAATTTTACCGATTCATCTTGAACGTTTTTTTTGACATTTTCGGAAAAAATCAAAAATTTCGGGATAAATGACATTTTTTTATTTTTTTTTTTACAAAAAACTTGGATTTTTTCTATAATGGTCTGAAAATTTCAGAGTGGGTTATTTTACATTCTTTTTTTTTTCTCTGCTGCCAGGCTCCCCCCGGCACCTCCCTAGATACGCCCATGTTTCTAAGCTTTTACTTGACGCTTCAAATTCTTCAGTAGTTGAACACACAACTAATTTCTAATTTTTTCAGGATAAATGGAATTTTCTCGATTTTCATCACCTCTAACTATTATTATTATTATTTTTCTTCAATTTTCTAGAATCTCGGACAGTCCTGGAAGAATTTAAGAGCACCGTCATGATAAATAAGCGGAAAAAAACAAAAAATTTTTTCAATTTAAAAAAAATAAAAATAAAATGCGAAATAATCCCACTCTAAAATTTTAAGAGCATTTGTAGAAAAAAGCAAAGTTTTTTATAAAAAAAAAAATAAAATAAAAAAAAGTGTCATTCATTCCGAAATTTTTGTTTTTTTCCGAAAATGTCAAAAAAAAAACTTTCAAGATGAATCTGTAAAATTTTGTCATATTTATTTCTGAAAAGTACATTTAAAGAAAAAATTTTCAAAAAAAAAAAAAAAACGTCCCGATAAGTTAATTTTTGACAGTTTTACGGTTATTTAAAAAAAAAGTCAATGTTTTTTGAAAATGCTATAACTTTTTTTTGACTGGGTCGAAAAATCTGCATATATAAAAAATTTTGGTTCCGCGGGCGGCAAAAATCGTAGAGTCTCTAAAAAAAAGGTAAAATATTTTTACGGACTGGAAAAATTCTCTCTTCAGGGTGGAAAAATTTGGTTCCGCGAAATCAAAATTTTCCGCTAGGCAAAAAAACTTTGGTTCCGCAAAAAAAAAAATTCACAGAAAAATTTTCGAGATCAGCCCCCCCCCCCCGTAAACCCTCCAGGATCAAATCCTGGTTGCGCGACTGGCCTATTTGGATTGCATTTATTAAATCAAAATTTTAAATCATACATTTCTATTTCGAGTTTTTTAATCTAAAATTTATTATCAAAATTTTTCCATTAGCTAAAAAAATTAAATTGAAATTGGATTATTCTTTTTATCGATGAGGGTTGGTTGCGTTGATTAGGTGGGGGGGGGGGGTGGAAATGTTTCAGTTTGAACAATGAATATTTTAAATCATCTTTTAATTTGTTTTCCATCTCTAAATAACACTGTGTAACAAGAAAAAAAGCCCCGAGAAAATTCCTTCAGATTCTTAAGTAAAATGACCTCCTGAATCCAAATATGACCTTCGTTTTCCCCCACCACGTACCGTTTTCGGGGGGAGCCCCCTACTTATTTCCACCCCTTTTCGTTAATTATAGGGCCACGAAAAAAATTTGGAGGGATGAAAAGGAATATTTTAGCCTTAACATTTCTTCAGAAGGTCTAGAGAAGTGAAAAGTTAAAAAACATTAACATTTGGATCCAAGGGGGGGGGGGATGTGGGGGAGGATTTTGTCCCTTAAAATGCAAAAAAATCATTAAAAATGATCAATTTTTTCTGATTTTTCACAATTTTTTCACTGATTTTCTACATACTCCAGCTGACAGACCCACCTCACCCTTCCTTAAACATCCCTCAACTAAAAAAAAATATATAGGACAAAGCGGGTGGGGTGTGAGCGATTCCGAAGCCCTTGCAAGAAGAATTTTTTTCAATTATTGACAAGAAATAATTTCTACCACTTTGGATAAAATATGGAAATATTGAATGACATAGAAGAATCCGTATATTTAAGTTTAAATTTGTAAAGATCAGCCCAAAAAAAATAAAATTTAGCCGCATATTTGCCAATTTGACCAACTGAGTTGTGAATCTTCCATCTTCTTGCAAGGGCTTCGGAATCGCCCACACCCCACCCGCTTTCGTCCTATATATTTTTTTTAGTTGAGGGATGTTTAAGGAAGGGTGAGGTGGGTCTGTCAGCTGGAATATGTAGAAAATCAGTGAAAAAATTGTGAAAAATCAGAAAAAATTGATCATTTTTAATGATTTTTTTGCATTTTAAGGGACAAAATCCTCCCCCACATCCCCCCCCTTGGATCCAAATGTTAATGTTTTTTAACTTTTCACTTCTCTAGACCTTCTGAAGAAATGTTAAGGCTAAAATATTCCTTTTCATCCCTCCAAATTTTTTTCGTGGCTCTATAATTAACGAAAAGGGGTGGAAATAAGTAGGGGGCTACCCCCCGAAAACGGTACGTGCTGGGGGAAAACGAAGGTCATATTTGGATTCAGGAGGTCATTTTACTTAAGAATCTGAAGGAATTTTCTCGGGGCCGGGCCAGAAAAAAAGTTTCATTTTGTAGCACAGTGTAATATTAGAGTTCACACTATTAAATATATTAGAAATAATAAAATATTATTCCTCGATTCCCCATAACGTTTTCGAAATTCCAACGGGAACGCGAACACTCCGCTATTAAGCATAAAATGAATAAATCATCGAAAAGAGTTGTTTCATCCAAAACTTTCTTTTCAAACAATCTTAGAAAGTATATTTATATGTATATGTGCCATCTAGCAGTTGGAGATTGCTTTCAGTTATCTAGTTTCTACCCTATTTTATTTAAACTTGATTAAAACTAAACTTCCTCATCTTGAGTTTTATATCTTACAAGGGGAGGGCACGACCTTGGCATTTCATTTTGGGATGAAACTTCGGGTGATGATTGTAGACCGTTAGGGGGTTCACCCCTTGAAATAGTAACGCGCAACGCTCAATAGATACGGAGAAAATGACGTTTAAAAAATTCAAAGTTCGCTTATATACTAGTTAGGCTTTTTATATGACAATGGCGACAATAGTCTAGCAGGTAGCGTGTCTACCCACCAAACTGGCGCTTGGGGTTCGAATCTCGCCTCGACTTATTTTTTTTTTTTTATTAAATTATTTATTTTATTGTTTTTATAATTAAATAAATTGATTATTTAATATTATAGATTATATATTAATAGAGAAATTTTTGTGAACGTAAATGATGTTTGTCTGTTTTCCAACTGATCTTTTAAAAAATAATTCATTGTTCTTGTAAAAATTATTCCGCTTTAATTAATTGTGCTAGATGCCGAAAAAATTTTTGTTTTAAATGTTTTTATGATGATTATCATTCAGTCTCACGTTTGTAATAAACAAAGTATAATGTATAAATGCTTATAATGTAAAATCAAGAAATAAGATTGAAACTTTTTACTTATTAATAGCCTAAATTATAGTATTTTGAATAATAGTTTATTGAATAATAGTGTATTTATTTGGTAGTTATTTAAAATATTGCTATTGAATATAATTATGATTTAAAATTTAGTCTTTTTTTTTGTTAGCAAAATAACACTATAGTTATTTATTAATAAATAATCTTTAATATTAAATAATAAATTTATTTAATTGTAAAAACAATAAAATAAATATTTTAATTAAAAAAAAAAAACAAGTCGTGCACGGGATTCGAACCCCAAGCGCCCATTTGGTAGGTAGACACGCTACCTGCTAGACTATTGTCGCCATTGTCATATAAAAAGCCTAACTAGTATATAAGCGAACTTTGAATTTTTTAAACGTCATTTTCTCCGAAACTATTGAGCGTTGCGCGTTACTATTTCAAGGGGTGAACCCCCTAACGGTATACAATCATCACCCGAAGTTTCATCCCAAAATGAAATGCCAAGGTCGTGCCCTCCCCTTGTTAGTAGTAGTAATAATACGTAAAAAAATTTGGTGTGACTAGTCGCACAGCACACAACTTTCTCTTACCTACTGTAATCGAAAGTGCTGTCACACCAGATTTTTCGTGTCGACATATATTTAGTTTTCTCCGTTATATTAGAATTCAAGATGTAAAATTTATAAGTATGGGAAAATATTTATATTCTGAAATCATGGGAATCAATTCCCCAATGGTAAAATGAGAATATACATTTTAAAGAGCATCTAAAAAATAATTGATTTTTAAATTTTAAACAAAATCGTTGGTGCGAATTTCGAGAAAATCGAAAAAAAAAAAAAAACTGAAAAAGTGCATCAGTAAAGTACTAGTACTCTTTGGCCGATTTTGTCCAAAAGCTTCATGTCACGTCCCAGGTGGGCGCCTAACTTAAATATAACATTTCAACCTCCTAGCTCTCAATTCCTTCATGCTTTAAATTGAACTCACACACAGACAGACAGACCATATCGCGAAAACACTTTTTCGGACTCAAAACGTCAAAATTTCGACATGAATCCAATACTTTTTAACATACAAGAGAAAGTAAAATTAGAGAGTTGGTTCTATAGTAGCCACGCCATTTTATTTTAATTATTAATAATTAAGTAGAATTAAAAAAAAAAAATAAAATACTTTGTTTCTCATTAAAACGGATTATTAAATAATGACCTTGACTTGAACTCGGTATTATTTGAAGAGAGAGAAGAAAAAAAAAAGATCAAACTTTCTCTTGAAAGAGGCTTTAGGTTTGTGTGTAAAGTTGAAAAGAGAGAGTGTGGGTGGGTGGGGGCTATTATAAAAAGTAATTTGCGCAAAACGGTCCAGTCTAAAAGAGAGAGAGAGAGAGAGGGTGATAATTCCATTTTGAAATTATTAATTATAACAAATTGCGCCTTGCAACGAGATTATGCAAAAGAAGAACGTGCTTCATTTTTCATTCTTTTCATTAATATGAATTTGTGTATCTCTTCTCTCTCTCTCTCTCTCGCTTGTAATAATTTCACCATTGATTTCATATTTTAGATGCTCGAATATAGATTAATATTCATCACAAGTGGTTTTCGTTCTTCTTTCTCAAAAAAAAAAAAATGATTAATATTATCAGATAATAAATCTTACACACACATACAGAGAGAGAGAGGGTGAATTAACTTGAATGAATTTTCAAAAAGTAATATCAGTATGAATGAGACTCTAAAAAATATAGGTCAAGAGATACTAAAGAACAAATGAGTTGAACTCAAGAAATTTGAGACCTTATTGAGCTGGCGACAAAAATGGGCAAGAGTTTTCTGAAGGCTAATATTTTCAGAATAGAGTTGCATTTTAGTGGTTGAAAGATACTCTAGAATCAGCACTTCCTTTGGCGGGAATAAGCCGGTAAAGTTGCGGGAAGATGGTTTTTCGCAAATATCTCGAAAACTATGCGATTTTCAGCATAAATTCATCTATACAAAAATAATCTAAATTATATTACAAACAAAAATGGTCTAGTACATAATCACGCTAAAGTGAACGGTTCGGGAGATATAGAGGGGTAAAATTTGATAGTTGTCATGGTATTAAAATATTTTTCGTAAATATCTCGAAAACTATGCGATTTTCAGCAAAAATTCATCTATACAAAAATAATCTAAATTATATTACAAACAAAAATGGTCTAGTACATAATCACGCTAAAGTGAACGGTTCGGGAGATATAGAGGGGTAAAATTTGATAGTTGTCATGGTATTAAAATATTTTTCGCAAATATCTCGAAAACTATGCGGTTTTCAGCATAAATTCATCTATACAAAAATAATCTAAATTATATTTCAAACAAAAATGGTCTAGTACATAATCACGCTTAAGTGAACGGTTCGGGAGATATAGAGGGGTAAAATTTGATAGTTGTCATGGTATTAAAATATTTTTCGTAAATATCTCGAAAACTATGCGGTTTTCCGCAAAAATTCATCTATACAAAAATAATCTAAATTAAATTTCAAACAAAAATGGTCTAGTACATAATCACGCTTAAGTGAACGGTTCGGGAGATATAGAGGGGTAAAATTTGATAGTTGTCATGGTATTAAAATATTTTTCGCAAATATCTCGAAAACTATGCGGTTTTCCCCAAAAATTCATCTATACAAAAATAATCTAAATTAAATTTCAAACAAAAATGGTCTAGTACATAATCTTAAGTGAACGGTTCGCGAGATATAGAGGGGGGTAAAATTTGATAGTTGTCATGGTATTAAAAATATTTTTCGCAAATATCTCGAAAACTATGCGGTTTTCCGCAAAAATTCATCTATACAAAAATAATCTAAATTAAATTACAAACAAAAATGGTCTAGTACATTATCACGCTTAAGTGAACGGTTCGGGAGATATAGAGGGGTAAAATTTGATAGTTGTCATGGTATTAAGATATAAATATTTCTCTATCACAGTGTCTCCTTTCATATGAATTATAAATTTTACCCCTCATAGCCTATCTCCCGAACCGTTCACCAGAAGTATTGAATAAATGTAGAAAGTTTTTTTTGTAAACCTGAATATAAAAAAGTTATTTAAAATTTCAAACATTCCAATTATTTTACATCAAAAGCAAGACATTACTTTTTTAAATAGATTAGGTTCACATTAAGTAAAAAAATCTGGTGTGACTGGCGCACAGCACACAACTTTCTCTTACCTTCGGTAATCGAAAGTTGTGTACTGTGCTGTCACTTCCAGATTTTGTGTCGACATGTATTTAGTTTCCGACAGTACGGAACATTTGAATCGTTTATTTCAGAAAGCACCTAAGGGACAAAATTTCAAGAATGTGTTTTTGGTGCTAATGTACAATTTAAAGGTAAATGCACATCTTTTAGTGCCGAAATAACCAATGTTCCACTCCATCAGCAATGCTATTTGGCAGCCTTAGAAAAAATCCGTTTATTTCAGAAAGAACCCAAGCGCCGTCCCGCTTAGGTTTCTTTCTGCGGTAAACTTCACTCATGCCCTGTAGACATCACGTGTTTTGTGACTCGCAGCCGTCGCTTAGGTTCTTTTCTGCAGTAAATTTCACTCGTGCCCTGTAGACATCACGTGTTTTGTGACTCGGTGGTTTGATTCAAAGGTTACCTAACACTGAGTAGTTAGTTTTCGTGAGTTTTCGATGAAAATTAGGTGTTATTTTGTTGTTTATTATTACATTATATAGTTTTTTTTTGACGTGACAACGTCTTACAAATCATGTGATCTATAGTGGCATGCACGAAAAAGTTTATCACGGCTTGCTGAATAACTCCTCTGTCTTTGGGGAACAATTATGGAGAATATACGGTTAGAAAGAATGAGTTTTCAGATAAAGATTTCACCATTTATTTTTCCTATCATTTTACTTTACCGCGCTGCAGTAAATTCCTAATTTGAAAGTTTAAACCCCTGTCCGAACGGCTAATCAGATCAGACTAAATGAGATGTCATTTTGGTGCAGAAACAAATCCTCTAATAGAATAAATAAAAAATCCCGAGTAATTAACAAAATTAGTTTTTTTCTCGAAAAACCTCATTTTTTAGAGCAAAAAAATATCGAAAAAATAGCCCTATTTATGTAACGCCTAGCTACTTGACCATAAAAGCTATTTTTTTAAAGACAAAACAGTGCCAAAGGCCATCCCCATAATATACAATATATAACATTTTACAAAACAATATAAATACAATATAAAACCATGTAAGTAAATATAACATTATATAGTTCTTAAGCCATGTCGGATAGTTCAGATGATGAACCTATTCTAATGAAGCGTGGAGTTGTGCACGAAGAAAAATACAAATAGACATTATTCGGAATACTAGGCTCAAAAAGGACTGCAGTACGATATATATACGCTGTGTATAGACATACTGTAGCGTGTAGTCTACTTGTATTTTCGATTTAGGCATAGTAAAAACACTCTTTTTTATACTTAAGTGTGTCTATTACTTACCTTTGATACCAAAACAGGTAAAAAATAATGGTTTGACTTAATTTCAATAATAATTTTTAAAAAATCACTCGTTTATTTCAGAAACCACCTAAGTGCAATTTTTTCAAAAAATTAATTACTCAAAAACTTAAAGGAAAAAAAATAATTTTTTAAATAGATTATCCCAATAGCATGTTTATGATTTGATAAAAAAATATTTGATAAGACTAGACTAAACTGCTTAAGCTGCAAAACAGTTTTTTTAGTTTTCGAAAGTTAGAAAAAAAAAACGCACTTTAGGTGCTTTCCCAAATAAAAAACGATTCAATTGAATTCAAGATGTAAAATTTATAAGTATGGCAAAATGTTTATATTTTGATACCATGGCAACCATTTCTTCTCTTTTCTATGGAGTACAAGAGTAAAGTGGTCTTCAGAAGATTTCAATCACACAAAATGAGAATATACATTTTAAAAGGCATCTAAAAAATAATTGATTTTGAATTTTAAAAAAATCGTTGGAGCAAATTTTTAGAAAATCGAAAAAAACTGAAAAAGTGAATCAGTAAAGTGCTAGTACTTTTGGTCGATTTTGTTCAAAAGCTTCGTGTCACGTCCCATGGGGGGTGCCTAACTTAAACAAAATTTCAACTTCCTAGCTCTTTTCGTTCTTGACATATTTTGTTCACAGACACACACACACACACACACACAGACACACACACACACACAGACAGACCATGTCGCGAAAACCACTTTTTTGGATTCAGAGGACCTCAAAACGTGAAGATCCATCAAAATCTCGACATCGAATTTTTGACATGAATCCAATACTTTCTCTCTATATATATATTACATATATACATAGGTAAGGAAAAAATAATAATTGCCTACACCTATAACTTAATCTAAAGCTATCTACAGTACTAGGGGTATTGGCCGAGCTTATGGGTTTTTGTGATTTTCATCATATTGTAAAGAAAATCTCAAAGATAAAATTTATACAGCAGTATAACAACCATAAGAGAGGGTTTTTTGGTTGGAATTTCAGGATTTTTAAACCTTGAGGTGAGCTAGGAGGACTTGCTAGCAAGCTCTCCTCCAGAAGCTCATTTTCATTTTCATTTTCAGGCCGTTTGTCTGCCTGTCTTGGTGCACTTGGAGGGGCACCTCCCTCTTGATTTTTTTTACTCTGAGGCTCCATACAGTTCCCACGAGTAGCTAGGGAAATATCTAACAGACTACTAACAGGCAACAATCTGCTAAGCTCTCTACTTCAAATTGGACTTACACCACTTTCATAATCAACGATTATGCAACTTCTTTTACCGACCAATTTTCAATTGTACAAAACAGGAATTTTTTAAGGAATTTACCACTAGCTAGTTATACATAGAAAATGTACATTAAATTAAGCACAAATTATGCGATATCTCAGATTTTTTAAAAATTGGACTTACACCACTTTCAAAATAAACGGTCCATATTGTAACTTGGCTTAAAACAAAATCTCAAAGATGAAATTTATACAGCAGTATAACAACCATAAGAGGGTTTGTTGGTAAACATTTCTGATTTTTTAAACCTTGTCCCAACAAAGATATTGAGACTCAAAATTTGAATTTTTTGAAAAATTTCAGTTTTTAAAAATTTGTAGCTCTTAAAGGAATTTAGTCTCAGGGTTGATATTTAAAATACATGCAGTACTAGTGAATAGCTACACACAAAAAAAAAAAAAAAAAAAAAAATCAAGCCTGAGATTGTATTCTTTCCAAAGGTAATATGCCTTCAAAAAGAAATTTTTCCGTTTTCTTATCCAAATGTTGATTGGGTTGCAGACTGTTTTTGATGCATATTTCAGTAAATATGTACTAGACATAATATTTAGGCTGTTTCTTCCTGATTAAAATGGTTTTTGTTTCATCACTCTAGAATTTATGCTTTCCGAGTTATACAAGTTAACGCAAACCCTAAGTAACAAAAGAGATAAAAAATTTTTAAAATCACTTTTAAACTCAGAAATTATGTAGAAATCTAGGAAAAAAAAATTATTTATTTACAAAATGGCCGAGCAACCCCTGTTGTATCACTTTTTTTTTATTTATTTAGGGTAGGGCTATTCGGCCATCCCTCACAATACAATAAGTTCATATAAATTTATAAAATATCAATACAAAATCAAAGCAATAAAAATACAATAATAATACAAAATTAAAGCAATAATACAACAAAATACAAACAATAATAATACAAAAATAAAACAAAATCAAAGCAATAATAATACAATAAAAAACAAAATCAAAGCAATAATAAGGAAATAATACAGAAATAATAATACAATAATAAAATAAACAATAAAACAAAATAAAAAAAAATAATAAAACAATAATAATACAAAATTAAAGCAATAATACAACAAATACAAACAATAATAATACAAAAATAAAACAAAATCAAAGCAATAATAATACAGTAAAAACAAAATCAAAGCAATAATAAGGAATAATACAGAAATAATAATACAATAATAAAATAAACAATAAAACAATAATAATACAAAATTAAAGCAATAATAAAACAAAATACAAACAATAATAATACAAAAATAAAACAAAATCAAAGCAATGATAATACAATAAAAAAACAAAATCAAAGCAATAATAAGGAAATAATACAGAAATAATAATACAATAATAAAATAAACAATAAAACAAAATTAAAAAAAATAATAATAAAACAATAATAATACAAAATTAAAGCAATAATAAAACAAAATCAAATCAATAAAAATACAGTCAAAAAAGGAGTGCTATATAGTTATGTTTGAGTTTTTTAGAAATCTATGGAGAGCGAGGACTATTTCTTTCTTAGGGCCTTTAGGAATTTGTGGGAGAGTTGGGGGGGGGGGTCTCGGAAGGATGGCCTGATTTCTTCGAGAAACTGTGATCTATTGTTGGAATATAAGGGTTGTATCACTTGAAATGGATAGACCCTAAATCTGATACATATTATAGGTCTATTAATTAAAGAAAACAAAAAAAAAAAAAAAAAAATATTTTTATACATCAGCAAATTTCTATTTTTTTTTTTTTTTTTTTTTGCGATCATAATAAAAATTTATATTTTTTTTCATTTATAGTTAAAACTTCTTAAAGCTTAAAGAAGAAGAAGGGAAGAAGGTAAAGGAAAGAAAAGAAGAGAGAAAGAGGTGCACTTTTACTGCAAATGAAGTCTTGGGCGATAATTTAATTTAATAACCCCTTCCCCTCCCCTCCCCTCCCCTCCATTCCTCTTTCTCTCTCTCTCTTTCACTCTTTTGTCTGTTTTTAAGACTTTGCTTTATCTACGTAAGATAGACATTTAAAAATCTTATTAAATATCAAGAAGAGATAAATTAAAATTCAACGAAGAAAAGAGGGGAAAAAAAAAGAAAAGAGTTAGAAATTAAAGATGGGTGTATAAAAATATTGAAAAAAAAAGAAAGCAAACTTTCTTCTTTCCCTTTCTATTGAGCTACAAAAGAAAGAAAGTTGTTTAAGTCATTATTTGTTTAAAAAAAAAATCTTTTTGTCTTTAAAATTTCATCATGTATCAATATCTAAGGTCTGCTGAGAATGCTGAGTGGCGAAAATCCGAAATTCAAAAATCTCAGATACACAGTTATTAACATATATAGGGAGGTCCATTTTCTAAAAACAGGCGTTAAAATTTAAAATAAACAAATGGGTGTTAAAAAGTAATGTAAGCGTTAAAAAATGCTATTCAAAATCCCTTCCTTGCCTCAAATAGCTATTCTGTAAACAAAACTTTAAAGCCAAAGCGTTAACATTTAGTAAATAGTGTTAAAAATTAATGCCATGTCTAGTGCCTTCAACAGCTGGGACTTTTAGTTTTTGTTTGACATCCATTAATAGCAGACTACCTCGTGATTTGAAAAGAAAATGAAAAAAAGTGTGCTCCATGGCGAAAATCCATAAATTGGGCTACGAATTGCTCTCACATCCGCCCTATTCTCCGGATTTAGCCCCCGAATGACTATTTCTTGTTTCCAAACCTGAAAAACAATGGCTCGGCGGAAAGAGATTTGACTCCAACGATGATTTTGATGCCCTCGACAAATCTTATTTTTGGAAGGGATAAAAAAAAATGGAGAAACGTTGGATACAGTGTATAGAGATCAAAGGAGACTACGTTGAAAAATAAAATAGTTTTTATCCAAAAACCTGTGTTTCATTCAAAAAGTCACGGACTTATTGACCTGCCCTCGTACCTCTTTATCCCGGAACTTATAAATGATAATAGGTCACGACTAAATTGAAATTTATACATTCCAATTTTAATTTTATTAAAAAAAAAAAAAAAAAAAAAAAGTGAAACTTTTTTGTAGGTTCGTAGGCGTTTAACTGAAAATTTTCAGAAAATTATTCAATTAAGTGTATTAAAATCGCTTTTTTAATCTTAACTTAATAATTGGATAATGGGAAATCAATAGAGGCATGTTAAAAACTGAGAACAATATTAGTAATTGAAGATTTGAATCATTTTTAAATTATTTTAAAAATTATATTTTATCAATTTAAAAAATTAAATAATTAAATCTCACAATAATTTTTTTATAATTCGTCAAATATATTAAATTTCAAATTTCCTATTTTTGTCGTCACGGCTTGTAGACGTCATGGCTTTTGACGTCACGGCTTGTAGGGTTGAGTAGGAAAACGCGACATGCTGATAAAGAGCGAAAAAATTTGAGGCCATCAAATAAAAGTTCCACTTTAAAAAATATTATGACTTACGGGGTACTGTGCCGACAACCTTAATTTCAAAAGTACCCCCCCCCCTATCCACTTCTGTATTAATAAATAAATAAATAAACCGTCATTAAGATTTAATTACGCAATTAAAAAGTTGCGAATTCTCTACCAGGTACTAACAAATTAATCTCTTAAAATAGTTTGTTGCCTTCCCCCCCCCTCCCCCCCCAGGGGAATCAATGTCTGTCGGTCGGGAGGAGAAGAAGAAGAAGAAAAGAGGAAAGGCAGGCAGGCAGGCAGGCATATCATCAATAAACCCGGCCTTTAAAGAGTAGACGGGGGGTGCGTTCATTAGCAGCCAATGTCATGGCTTTTGTTGTTTTTTATCTTCAGCCCCGGGGCCCTTAACAAGCAACAAGGGGGCCCTTTATTTTAAGCCTCCTCTCTTCTTTTCTTTTATTTATTTGCGGCCTTCTCTCTCTCTCTCTCTCGCTCTTCTTTTTTTTGTTTTATTTTCAAGCTCATACCTCTTCCCATATTGTCTTGTAATTGTTTAATGCAACAATATGAATTTAAATTTCAATTATTACACACAATGAAACTGTTGTGCTCTGGTCGATGTTCCAGCTTTTGCACACCACTGTTGTGGGCTTGTTGTTTTTGATGTTTTATGGAATGTTCTTTATGATAGTTGCCGCCACCAGAGGATTAAGACTTTTCCCAAAGACTTTGATTTATTTGAATTTAATTTATTGAATGTTTCAACTGTGAGGTATACAAATTTTATCATTTTATGATTCAAGTTAAAAATATAGTTTGACGATAAGAGTTTGTTATAAAAAAAAAAAAAAGAAGTCGTTACTCGTATGCATCCAGGAGGTATAAATGGGAGACGTTATTTGTACGCATCCTGATGGTATATTGTCCCTTGCTTGCTCTCTGGGCTTTATATAGTCCCTTTTGCCATCTTGCGGCGACAATTTTAAGTGGACTTTGTACATCTTGAATTTTCTTCCCATGAGAAAAATATTTCTGATGATTTTGCCAATATTATATTAATTATATTTCAAGTGTAGGAAGATTTATTGCGGTTTTTTTAACCAAGGTGTTATGGTTCAATAATAACAATAAAAACAAAACACCATAGCCCCATATGTGAAGGTATATATATATAATTATAGTTAAAAAAATTATTTTAAGAACTTATAATAAGCCAGCCTAGTAAAAATACTTTTTCACAAAAAAATTTATCTCAATAAAATATAATAATTTTTTCAGATCTTGCTGCAAGATTGGGCAACAAAATATATATATATACTGTATATTCGTTTTTAATTATATAGGTGATTCCGTCAAATACAAAATTGTTGTTAAAATAAATATTGACATTTTAATATCTCTGATTCAAATACTTGATGAGAGACTATACCTTAAAATGGATTTGAGCTTTATTCAGGAAAATTATTTAAAATAAAAAATAAAAAATTTTGAGAAATGTATAATATGTTTTGAATAGTTTAAATTGACATAGAGTACAATCATTGTAACGACAAACTTATGTAATATTATAATATAAGTAAATTAAAGATAAAATGTAATTTGCAGGCCTGATGATGGTGGTTCGGACTACCGAAACTGATGCTAGCCAGTCGCCAGACCTAAAATAAAGCAGACAACAATAAACCATTGTTTTTATTGTTATTATTGAACCATAACACCTTGGTTAAAAAACCGCAATAAATCTTCCTACACTTGAAATATAATTATTGTAATTGCGCTAATCCAACAAATTATATTAATTTCTCATAAAATCTAGGATGGGTTTCGAATTTTAGTCTTCTAGGCATCCGGTCGTGATATATGACACCAAACACCTGCATTTGTTAAATGTAAGAAGAATTTATTTATTAAATTCTTGTCTAGAAAAGCCACGTGTCTGCCTGGGCAATGTCTAGTTTTTAATTGCGTGAAAATATAGTGAATCATTCTTCAGTAAACAAATCTATTAATAGTTTCTTTAATTGCTTGAAAAAGGACTCTTCTTTAGATAAGAAGGCCGAGAGATTATGATTCATATTCATTATTACGAGAGAGAGAGAAAGCTAGTGTCAATGACCAATGCAATTAGATATTCATATATTTATTATTATTTATTTATTTATTTAATGTATTTCGAGCTTTACGCTCATTACATAGTCGAATGCCTTGCTTACAATTTATTATTATTGAGCTAAATACAAATATAGAATACAACAAAAACAAAAAAAAAGAAAACAGAAACAAAAAGTCTAGGAAACATTCCACATCTCGAGGAGATCTCTACTCCCCTGTCTTCCCGAGGTTCCATCGTCCGTATCTCACTCGCACAAGACAAAAGCCCTAGTCTTCATGGCGCCCTCAAAATAGAAGAAAATGTTATTGACTTGGCTCGAGTTCGTTGGGGTCAGCATATCCTTGATTATGTTGTCTTCTGGCTCATTCCTCAGCCTTTCCATATTCTGCCCAAGATGCTCTCCTCAACCCCCCATAAATGGGGCATTTGAGGAGTATGTGCTGCAGGTCCTCATTTTGATTCAGGTTGCAGAGTGAACAGGTGACTTGGGGGTCAACCACATATGAATTTCCATTTGTGAAAAAGGTCATCTTCCTTATGTTGACCGTCCTTAGTTGTAGAAGGAGTCTTGCTTTTCCCGCCTTGCAACAAAATTTTGTCAGGAAGGCGGGGTCCCCAAGACTCCGGTAGAGTGGCGTGTATGAGGATTCCTGAATTCTTTGGAGATCCTCTTTTTTGTTTTTGGGGATTTTTTTTTTAATAATCTCATCTATCCTCCTCCTTATAAGAGAGGGCTCTCCCCCCCCCCAAGCTCCAATCTATGAGCCTTTGCGAAATAAGATCTCATTTGTAGCACCCAGTTATATTTTTCGTCCGTCTGATCCAGTTCTTTTAATCTTTTGAAGCACTTCTTCGGGAGCCTTCCTGGGGGCATAGCTAAAATTTTGCATAGCCATCTCAAAGCTCTTTTTATTACATAGGTAATACTCCTTTCTTGCAGGAATTCCTCCCGTACTACATATCCTGGGGTTGTTCTGTTCAAGCAGTAAAGTGTCTTGAAGAATAAGACCTGACTTATCTCCACGATTTCCGGATACCTCAAAGCCCAGATTTCTGAGGCATAAAGGAGTACACTCAAAATTGTAGCCCTGAATAGATGATCAATGGTGTAGACCATTGATATTCATATAAAATATTTGTAAGTTTATATTATTATTATAAAATAGGTAGAGCCTTGTTTGAAAAGGATGGAATTTTTTCAATCAATTATTATTATATATATATATATTTTTTTTTTGTGTGGTTGAGGATCCATAACATAACTTTCTTTTGTAACCTTGCCCGTTGTTGGCATTTTTGTTACAGATTCAATTATACGGTTTCAACGCAGAATTATATCACAATATGTCAGAGGCGCAACATAAATCGCAAGGCATCGTAGCAATTGCACTCATGGTCCAGGTAAGTGATAAAATAATATATAATAACTTAATTTATTTAAACAAAAATGATGGTTGCACAGAACACCAACTTTTTCTTACCTTTGGTAGGAGGTACTTTTCTTAAAATTAATATTCAATAGTCATTTCTCAAGTAAAAATGATTAAAAATGATCGAGGGATCCACACGCCCGCAGCAGGTCTGTCTACATAATGAATCTTTAATGACACACAGGGATACACACGCCCACACCAGGGACACACAGGGATACACACGCCCACACCAGGGACACACAGGAATACACACGCCCACACCAGGGACTCACAGGAATACACACGCCCACACCAGGGACATACAGGAATACACCCGCCCACACCAGGGACATACAGGGATATACACGTCCACACTAGAGACACATACAGTAGATCGAAAGTGGCCAGAAGAAAAATGTGTGTCCTTGTGCGAGCGTGTGTATCCTTGTGTGTCCCTAAAGGCAGACCTGCTGCGGGTGTGTGGATCCCTCGATCATTTTCAATCATTTTTACTCGGATTTACACTTTCAAAATAATTAGTCAACAAAACGCTATTTTAAAATCTTAAGCCTTTATAAATTTAATTAAAATGAAATATTCTCAATCATTGATTGCACGAGGCATGAAGCAATGCCATCGTTTGACACATTCAGTTGTTCAACTATTGAAATTGTGTTAGATCTATTCCGGGCACAATTTCGGTTTTCGTTAAGATACCTAGCACGTCCATCTGTATTTGTTTCTTGACGTTTGATTGTAAGTATTAAGAGAGAACAGAAGGAAAAGAAATGATTGTCTTTACTCATATCTTATTGTAACTATTTGTGTATCGATCATAGGTCCTGAGGAGGGGCGCGACTGGCGTCCGAAACGTCGACAATCGAATAAAAAATCTGATAAAGATTGATTATATTTTTATCTAATTTGATTTCTTTCTTGGCTGCCCTCCGCTATCCTAATCAAGCTAAACAGCCATATTTTTCATCATTAGTCAACCTATCCACTTGTCTGGTGAGCTGAGCGGAAAATTGGATAAGCTTTTAAATTCTTGCATTAGGTTTATCTTTGATGTCCCTGTTTTCCATCACATCTCGCCTTATTATGAAAAATTAAAATGGCTGAGGCTTAGTGAGAGGCGATCATATTTTCTTGGAATGTTCCTCTATAAGTTATTTAGTAGAAAGGAACTCTCTTATCTCTATGAACTCTTTATATTCAAAGCTAATATTCAAATTCAAACAAATATTGACAGCTATCTGCACAGAGGCTCCGGGTAGCTTTCAATAACTGTGTCAGGTATATATATGACCTGAGACCTAGAGACCACGTCTCCCTCTTGTTGGGGGATCTTGGGTGGTGATTGGGATTCTTACAGGAGATTTAGATATGCGACCTTCATCTACCATGTTATCTGTACGCGCCTCCCACCCTATATTTACGATATTCTGTCTCCCGGCACTTCCACCAGGGCACGGGGTTTGGATTGCCCGAGACATACATCGGGCCTTATGTCACGATCTTTCGCTGTTACTAGCAGCAGAGTTTGGAATGCCCTCCCCCTGCATGTCCGTGGAGCTTCCAATTTCAGAACCTTCCGTTCCCTGCTATCCGTCCATCTGGGGGTGAGAGATTCTGGGAGATTTTGAGAGACAGATATGGCGCCGTTTTTGATCGGAAACTTGGTCACCTGATTCCTGCCCAACACTGTCGCGAGTCGAATGATCGATGGATATAAGTGGGTGCTTAATAAATGTATGACAAATTTACTGTGTACACTATGAGGGGCAACCTGCCCTATGTACATGTACATGTTTGAATAAATAAATTTGAATAAAAGAAGGATCTTAGAAATAGAGGTATTGAGCTACATATGCCCCTCCATCGTACAACTCTGTATAATAGGTCGTTTGCAGTAAATTCGGTGAGATTCTGGAACTCTATACCCCACGAAATTAAAGGTGCATCAACTTTAAACAGGTTTAAATGTCGCCTACAGGAGCACCTCCATGGCCTATGGACCCACAATGTCATGACAAATGGGATTAAATAATATGAAGTGAGGAAAGTGTTGTTAAATATGTATTTTGTAAATTGATTATGTAATGAAAAGTAATAGTGTAAGATGATATAAGGAGAAATATTATGTAAATAAAAAATGTATTTTATTGAATTGTAATGTTAAATTGTATTATGATGTGAGGAGAAAAATATTTAAAAATGTATTTTATTTTGGTCGGCTCTTAAGAGAACAAGAAGTTCTCAGAGCCAAATAAAATTCTTTATCTATCTATCTATCTATCTATCTATCCAGGAGATAAAAAATCAAAATCAAAATGGCAACTAACTGTATAAGAAAGCATTTCTGCATCAGAGTGTCTAATGGAGTTAAAAATGAAGGTAGTTGTCGAGGCTAGTAATTATTTTTGCCAAATATTTTCAAAGATCATATCTCTAAATAGATCCCCCCCCCCCTAGTGGCGTTATTTATTTGTTAGAAAAAATAAAAATGATTAACTTAATTGAGGAAATATCACCCAACTCCCCCGCCCCACCCACTCACTCTCTCTAATTGAACTTGAGAGTTTGTCTTGTTATCTATTTGTTGTGTCCCTAATGAGCAACAGATTTAGTTCATAGTTCAAGTGTGCAGGTGGGGGTGGGGGTAGGGGGGTGTGGTTGAGGGATGCTTTGTACTGGCGGAAGTCCGGTGGTAGTTCAGATCATATATATATTGGGGGCGGCGGCATACTTCCGGCCTTGTCCAGGAAGTACCATTGATTTGCAAACGTCCTCGATGTCTGTCTACCATCCCGGAATCTCTAATATTATTTATACATCACCGAACATAAAGAAGATTCTCGACTATAATTCATTTAATAATGTGGATATTTAAGAACACAAAAATTGCCTTTTTTCTGATTAAAGCAACAGGATTGTTACAGTCAAGCAATACCAATATGTAGCGTTTGGAACGACCCCCGGTAAACATCGATAACTGAAATATATGGACCCTGTTACGCATTAGGGTGTTAAGCGCCAAAAAATTAAAAATTGAGTTAAGCATGGAATATTGTTTCAAATGCTATAATTAATAGTATATTTTATATGAAATATGTCCTAAAAAAAAATTATATTTAATGTAAAAGCTTAAAATTATTTTTATAATATTTCAATGCAGAATTTTCATAAATCAATTGGCGTATGTTAAATTAAAAACTGAGAAAAAAATATTTATTTAGTATTTGAATCATTTTAAATTATTTTAAAAATTATATTTTATCAATTTAAAAATTGAATAATTAAATCCCACAATTATTTTTTTTTATAATTCGTCATATATATTAAATTTCAACTTTCCTATTTTTGTCGTCATGGCTTGTGACGTCATAACTTGTAGCGTCACGGCCTTTGACGTCACGGCTTGTAACGCGACATGCTGATAGAGAAACGAAAAAAATTTGTGTCGATCAAAATAAAGTTTCACTTTTAAAAAAAAGTTTTTTTTTTAAAGAGAATTTTCTGGGGGGGGGGGTCAGGCTGTCATTAAAAGTAGAGACCCCCATACAGACTCAAAAGTTCCTGAAAATACATAATTTTACCCATTGGAAAGCGAAATTCTGTATTTTTTTCTATTTCTCGCATTATGAAAAATATAAAATACCTCTATTCGGACTTAACTAGTCAGTCATATTTAACAAGACTGACAAGTGTTTTTTATTGGCAAGACCCCGGAAATCGGGATCCCAGGATCTCCAGCCTTTCCGGGGCATAGGCGTGCTGTCCATTGCCACCAATCAAAAATATGGTAATCGTGTCTCTAAACACTCACTCTTACGATCTAACCATAATTAGAAAAGATAATAATTCATGAATAAATGGAGATGCAATGGATGTTGATAGTGCACCGAAGCGGATGGAGAGGGGAAATTGAATCATCTATCGGTGTCCTCCATTTCCCCTCCCCCCCACCCACGCGCCTCTCCGGTTAGGTGATACATTTTTATTATTAATATATTGAATACAATAGACCAAGAGAGATGTCGGGTGCGATTTATCGTGCTTCCGGTTCGATGGTCCACCGACTTCTGATAACTTTATTATTATCACCAGAATGAGAGTCCAAACACGTACTGTACAATCTAAAAAAAAAAAAAGGGAGGGGGTGGAAAAGAGATATAAAGACAATTGTTGATATTTTTGTTCTTGCCACACACTGTTTTTTAATTTTCTCCTTTATTCTTTATATTTCTACAATAATATCCTCTAGAATAAAAGTTTCTCGGGAGCGAAGGTGTTACGCATGTTTTTCCCGATAAGATAGCGTAGTGTGTCATAAAAAGTATGCCCAAAAATCAAGTAATTCAAAAATTTGCCAAGAGATGTCAGAATGGTAGCTAATAATATTTAATGCATTACAATAACAATAAATACTTTATAAATGTTATTATATATTATGTATCTTTTATAAAAGCATAAAAATATATAAATATAGGCTAATAAGGGATCGGCTTTTAGACTAGCCTGCCTAGGGATGAAACGATACGAGTAAATACAAGTACTTACTCGATACTTTTCTTTCGATACCAAGTACTTTTGGAATCGATACTTTGGAATCGAGTACCAAGTAAGTATCGGTCAAAAATACTCGTATCGATACTCGGTACACGTGCGCGATAATTAATTAGGTATGAAGAACATTTAAGGTCATTTGTTCTTATTTACAATAGAAATAAGTGGAATGGTTTGTACTACTTTATTTTAATTTTTATTATTTGCGTGTTCAACAGGGAAACATCTTGAAAAATTATTATTTTGGGTAGTACCTCTAAAACTGAAATTTTTCTTAGTCGTAATTGTTTTTTTTTTTTTCTCCAAGTACTTGATGTTTTATGGCTCTGGAGATTTAATCAAGATTCGCAGGGACTTTGAAGCCAGGAGATTAAATAAAAAACTTTTATTTAATTTTCTATTTGTCGACGTTTCGGTCTCCAATCACGACCTTAGGGCAAGTATTGTCAATTATACACGATCTTAGATATTTTAATATTCATTGCATTTAAAAATATACAATTTATTTTTACTTTGATATGTACAAAAATATTATCATATACTTGCTACTCGGAGGTCTCTAATGATGAAGGCCGTGATTGGCGACCGAAACGTCAGCAAATAGAAATAAAAAAAAATATCTTTTTCTTTAATCTCCTGGCTGCAAAGTTTTTGCTCATCTTTAATTGTACGAAAAAATTGACCGATACGAGTAAGTATCGATACTTTTCAATCGATACCGAGTAGGTACTCGATACTTTGCGACCGATACCAATATCGAGTAAAAGTATCAATACCTCAGTGGTATCGTTTCATCCCTAAGCCTGCCATCTATTGCAAGAATGCTGAACTAATTTGACAGTTGATTTTTAAATAAATCATCTAAGCTTATTTTAAAAATTTCTTAATTAATATGTGATTAATAATAACAATAAATTCATTTTTAAATTTAAAAAAAATTAAAGATTATTGGGACAGTTTGTTTTTTTTGTATTTGCTTGATAACAAAAAAATTAATTACGATAACTTTTTAATAAGTCATTAAAAAAATTATAGCTCGATGTCCCAATAATCTCTTATGAATTTAATTCATTTAAAAAAAAAAAAAAATTTAATTATATAAGAATTTTTATTATTTTTAATTTGAGAGATTTAATTATTAGAATTTTGATTTTTACATAAGGCTAGATAAAACCCAACACTTTTCAATGTGGGGCGAGTGGAGAAGCAAAATCCAACTCGTTGAACGCAAATCCCGCCAACGACGGCCAGCCTGACTAGTTATATATAATTCAAAAGAATATTTGTTCAAAACTTTTTTTTTTTTTTTTTGATAACGTTCATTCACATCGAACAATTTTCCAATCAATTTTGTAATATATCCCCAATGGAATTTATAAATTTACCAACCCTTTTATTAGGTGAAAAAAAAAATTCCCTAAATAAATAAAAAGACAATATTTTTTTTTTTTTTTTTGCTCTTTAATAAACACCCCCCACACCCACACACACACATACATACACATGGACTCATTTCGATAATTCTACATGTGTGTATTTGTCAACATTTGAGCGACGTGGCAGGTATTAATTTGATGGCGGAAAAAAAACATCCAAATCAACAACAACAACAACAAAACTTGTCATTTTAAAAAATTCAAAACCTTTTGATATATTCATTTTTTTTTTTATTTATTTTTTTTTTTTTTTGAAATCAAGAAGGAAAATATATATATATAATTCGCTAATGTCCGTCTGTCTGTCTGTCACGCTCTTTTTAGGCAACTTTCCGGTGGAATTTTGAAATAAAATTTTATATGCATAAAGAGGACCTTCTCGGAATTACAGGAAAATTATTTTCATCCCGAAATTCATATAACTTTTTGAGTTATTAATTCTTAAAGTTACGATTTCTCCCATAGGAAATGTATAGAGAAATATTTATGTATTCTTTTCATTTGTGTATTCCATGAATGTAAACAAATCCTCAAGCAGGCACTGAATTGGAATGGAATAATAATAATTTTCTTTCCTTAATTAGAAGAAAAGGCGAGGGCTCGCCGCAGGAGGGCCCGAGCCAGCTGAGGGGGTCCAGGGGGGGACGCGGCTAGTGTATTTTTAATTTTGATTTTCTTTGGCCTAGGAGGACTTAATAAATGAAATAATCAATAGCTGCTATTCTCTTTATTTTCTCATCAACTATTCCAGCTATAAAATCTGCATCTTTCAAAAAAAAAAACCCATATTATTATTGAGCGAATGAATTTCAGGAATATGAATCACTCAGATTAATTTCCCATATTTTTTTTTTTTTTAACATCAACCAACAAACAAAATTTTCCTTTTCCTTTTTTTTTTTTTTTTAACCGGATAATATAGACTAAAATATAATTTTTCCAAATGAATTAAAAAGAATAAATTTATTTGATTCGATTTTCCCAATATAAATGTCCAATATACAAAAAAAGGCCATTAGATTGTGTTTGGGTTAAAACTAACCCGTTTATATTCCAATTGGAGAGGGATTTTATTTTTTTTTTTTATTTAATATCAATTCAATGAAATTGGCCATTAGTTCTCAAGGGTGTGAAAAAAGAGGGCTGATAAATGACAACAACAACAACAACTGATAATGCGCAATGATTTTATTGGATGTTATAGGTAATTTCAATTAATTTTTATTTGTTTTTTTTTTTTATGTAAAATGTTGATTTAAAAATAACAAAAAAAGTTTAACTCGACTCTTAATCCTTCCTTTTTCCTGCTTTTAATATTAATAAGCATTAAAAAAAAAAAAATACATGGATTTTTTTTTTTATACACCCTGTATTGCTTAATAATGAAATACATAAATAACAAAAAAAAAAAGTGAAATAGGATATTTTATTTAAAAAAGTTCTTGCAAATCCCCAAATGGGGCTTATATACAATATTTATGTTAAAAAAAATATTTTTTTTACTAAATATTAAAAAAAAATTTTGATTTTTTTTTCTTGATCATTAAATTTTGCATTAAATTTTTAATAAAGATTAATATAAAAAAAATTATTACTTACCATAAAATCGCAATGGGACCTTTCTAATTTATGACATGTCTTAAAAATGAATTTATTATGAAGCCATTGATCCAAAATTTTATTAGATTTAATAAACGGTATAGGTCTCTACGTCTGTAACACTTAGTTTGATCAACTTCACCGTTTAAACTTCGAAATGAAAGTTTGCGTTAGGAAGAATCCAGGAATCCCAAAATGGGAAAGCTCAAAAAATTCCTGAAAATACAGAATTTTACCCATAGGAAAGAATTGGGTTTCTGTCTGTCTCTCTTTGTGAAAAATTAAAATCAATAATTAAATCTCTCAAATGAAAAATGATAAAATTTGTTATGTAATTAATTTTTTTTTGTTTTTCTTCTTAGAAGGGGTTTTATAAAGACTTTTCCCTTTTGATAAAATATAGAATGCAAAGCCAAAAACTTGTATTGTAAAAAGTAAAATGTAAAATCGATTAAGTAGAAGGAAAACGAAGTCGATAATCAAGAAATATATTGTAAACGTTACAAATACTAGAGTGTATAAATTGTACGATAAAAAAACCGAATAAGAATTTGAAAATTAAATTAATTTTCATTGTTAGAGGGGGTCACTGGTGTAGTGGGCTAGGATATCGGCTTCTACAAAGAAGATCCGCGTTCAAATCAAATTTTTATTTAATGTAATAAAATTCTAAAACAAGCACTGGGATATTGGATCTCACCACAATACGAGGAGAGTTGCTGTGACTAGGGGATACGGTATCGAAAAAAAGTATCGATACTTGTACTTGGTATCGTATCGAAAGGAAAGTATCGATACCAAAAAGTATCGGAAAAAGTATCGAGTAAAAAAAGTACTAGTATCGAAACAAAAGTATCGATACCAGCAAGTATCGATACTTTTTAAATGTCCCTAGAGGTAGTGTCAAAAAAGTATCGAAACTTGTGCTTGGTATCGTATCGAAAGGAAAGTATCGATACCAAAAAGTATCGAAAAAAAAGTATCGAGTAAAAAAGTACTAGTATCGAAACAAAATTATCGATACCAGTAAGTATCGATACTTTTTTCGTGTCCCTAGCTGTGACATCCCGTCCTGTGGAAGGGACGTAAAGAAGGCGCCCTCTCAGTGATGCATTCTTCGTGCTGAGTGAGTCCCTCCTCAACTAGGACATCCACCCTAGAATAGAATAGGTTATATAAAAGGAACCAAAAATAAGGATTAGTTCACTAGCTAGAAACGAACGCTGAAGGAGGAGTTAGGGATAGGAAATAAAGCAACTTCACAGGGAGTTGAGTTTGAGGTGTGTCTCTTCGCGCACGTAATCACCTCGGGTAAATAAACGAGGATCCCGGTAGGAATTTCAAATAAATAAATAAATTTTTCTTATTTTTAAAAAGAGGGTAGGGGGGGGGAGGTCAAAGGTCAGTTTGTGTCAATATTAGTCTTTTCTACTCTCTAAAGACCTTAAATTTATAATTTCAGGTGGGTTTTTGTGGTTCAAAATTAGATTTGTATTGCAAATACGGATGTTTTTGACATGGAAATGCTTGCTTTAAAATTAACGTTAATTATTCCCCAAAGATTCATTTTTCTCTCTAAAAAAAAAAAATAAATAAAATAATTCCTCTTTATATACTTTGTATACGAGAACGTAAAAAAGGAATTTAATAAAAATTTGTGGAATTTAATTTATATTTAGGAACAAAACAAAATTTTGTCCCATTATTTGAACGACAGAATGAATTTCAGGAAAATACAGAAAAAAAAACAAATTAAATCCTTTTTTTTAATAATTTTTAAAGTGAAACATTTATTTGATCCTCTCAAATTTTTTCGCTCTTCTATCAGCATGTCGCGTTACAAGCCGTGACGTTACAAGCCGTGACGTCAAAGGCCGTGACGACAAAAATAGGAAAGTTGAAATTTAATATATATGACGAATTATAAAAAAATAATTGTGAGATTTAATTATTCAATTTTTAAATTGATAAAATATAATTTTTAAAATAATTTAAAATGATTCAAATCTAATCTATTGTTCTCAGTTTTTAACATGCGTCTATTGATTTCTCATTATCCAATTATTAAGTTAAGATTAAAAACGCGATTTTAATTCTCTTAATTTTCTGAAAATTTTCCGTTAAACGCCTACGATCCGAAAAAAAAGTTTCACTTGCATCGTGGTTTCATAAAACCACACAATGATTTTTTTTTTTTTTTTATTAAAATAAAGTAACAAATGATCAAAATTGAGAGACAAATTATTCTTGATAATGAAACAAAAGCTGATGGGTTTAATTAAAGCTGAGGACATATTCCCTCAAGGGCAAGGCAAAAAGGGGAAGGAGGGAGGGGGGGTAGAGTGCTTCTTACTTAGTCAAATTGAAATAACCCCCACCACCCGGGTTTATACGTTTTTTTTATGAACGAAATTGAGGACATACACACAAAAAAAAAAAACAGCATCAACAAGAGGGATGACGTCGACGTCGGCGATGATAATCTTTGCATGTGACCAAATCGCATCAATAAAAACACAAAATGACTGCCACTACTGCTGCTCTTCATTTTTTTTTTTTAATTTAATTTAATAAAGTAATTTGTGTTTTATTAAATTTTGAGAGATTTTTTTTTTTTTAAGAGAGAGATAATAAAAAATAATTAATAAATTCTTTTAAGAATTAGGAAAAAAAAAATTATTTTCTTTTATTAATGTATTATCCTAGGAGAAACTAATTTATCCTAACGCACTTAGGAACTTAGAAACTAGTTTGTCCTAAAAAACAGTTTGGCCTGTAATATTTAGTATTGGGTGGTTATTTTTAAGAGAGTTCGTCTCTGGCATTGACAAATTTGGGATTTTATTTCATTTAAATTAACGCCCTCACAGCTGACATTTCGGCTCCATGTCTAAGCCATCTTCAGAGCATTTATTAAAAAAAAAGAAAACGGTAATTTTATTTAACATATTTCCAATGCAATAATATGTACATTACATATAACAACGTTCGTAATCTGCTCAATTCAACTGTAAAGAAATGAATTTTCCCAGAAATAAAACCTAGTCGAAAATCAGCACGAATAAATTACAAATAAAATAAAAAAAACCCCATGAAAATCCATCAAGTAGTTTTGGATTAAAGAGAAAATTTAAAAAAATTGAAATATTAATAAATAAATCTCGTAATTATTATTCTATAATTAATGGTATATATTAAATTGAATTATTTTTAATTGATTGAATAAATCAAAAATTAATTATTAAATCATAACAAAATTTAAAATATAAATAATATCACTATTTATTGAATAATTATTGAGTGATTTAATTAATTAACATTTCTAATTTTTGCATTTACTCAGTAACTAATTGACCGATTTTTATGGGATTTTTTTTAATGTGAAGAAAATTTTCCGGTTGTGATTTTAGAATTGATCTTAATATTGAAAAACTCCATTTAGGGTGTGTATTATTAAAAATCTGGTGTGACTGGCGCACAGCACACAACTTTCTCTTACCCTTCGGTAAGAGAAAGTTGCTGTGTGGTCACACCAGATTTTTTGTGTCGAGATATATTTAGTTTCCGATAGCACCTTAGTTTCAAACTTGCATTTTAAATGTTGACTGCTTGAAATAAACTATGGTTATTTTTAAAAAAAAATTTTAATCTCATATTTGGACATTTTATACACAATATAGAATCGTAAATAAATACAAAATTTCATAAGAATTGGAAAATTGGAAAAATTTTAAATGCCTAAAAAGTTTCAAAGGGGACCCCCTTTTGAATCGAAATTAACATACAAATCCCTATAGGAAATTAACATTAGGCCTATGAGAGAAGGCGGAGAGACAGGCGATAATGTTTGCAAGTGAGAGAGAGAGAGAGAGAGTGATATATGTTTTCTCCTAAGCAATTAAAGACACAAATAAATGGGAATTTAAATAATAATTGATTTTTAATCTAATAAAAAGAAAAAAGATTTAAATTCCGTTACCATGGCAACCATTTCTATCTTTCCTATGAAGAACAAGAGTAAAGTGGTCTTCAGAAGATTTCAACGGCAAAATGAGAATATACATTTTAAAGAGCATCTAAAAAATAATTGATTTTTGAATTTTAAAAAAAATCCTTGGAGGGAATTTTGAGAAAATCGAAAAAAACTGAAAAAGTACATCAGTAAAGTACTAGTACTTTTTGGCCGATTTTGTTCAAAAGCTTATTTTGAGCGTGTGGGAAGGTACCTAAGTTAAATATAAAATTTCAATCCGGTAGCTCAATTCCTTCATGCTAAAAATCTGTCCACACATACAGACACACACACACACACACACAGACCAATTTGCGGGACCCACTTTTTTGGACTCAGGGGACCTCAAAACATGTATATCCATCAAAATCTCGACATCGAATTTTTGACATGATCGCAATACTTTCTCTCCTATATATTTCTATATAGGGTACGAGAAAGTAAAAAATTAAACTTATAATTGTTGTATTTGATTAATTTCAGTTGTGAATGCGAACACAAGACTGGTTGGCTTCTTTCACTTTCTCTTAAAGGCTTGTTGATATCTAAACCTCTGTGTTAGTGGGGTGAAAAGGGATCGGGGGAAAGGGATAATTGAGTCATTTGCTGGCCCCAGCCATCCATCAGAGCTCCTGTCATAAGAGTCACGCTCTCCAAGAGGGTTAGTCAAGGGCATCCACAAAACACAAACACAAACACGCCCTCTCACACAACACTCTACAATACTTGTAGAAACTATTAATAGATATATGTATAAATAAATAAATAAACAATTCAATTATTTAAATGTGAATCCAATTTTTAAATATGGATTGAAAATAAGGAGCCAACAAGAATTGAATTTAAAAATCAAGATTTAAGGTGCGTTCACACCGGAACCTGATTTGCGTTTACTGTCTTTAGCCGAGTTCGAATTGGGGGGGTCCCTCGGGGGGAAGCGACTTATAACTTATAAATTAAAAAAAAAAAATTTATTACATTCCCCAACTAAATTTAAAAAATATTTTTAAAAAAATTAAAAAAAAAAAAAAAATTTTTTTTTGTTGTGAGTAGCGCCCGGAACATGATGACCCCTTTGCCGCCCCTCACTACGCCACTGGGGTCACTCACCGAAATCTTACTAGAGTGACGTCATCCTCCATCTCTGTTTTTTTTTTTTTTGTTATATGAGTCGCTGTAAACAATATTTTCCATTTGAATGATACTTCCTTTATTCTTTTCCCAAAAATTTATTTCTAAATAAACTTAATAAAACTAATTCAAATTATATTTAGAAATATTTTTTGCAAATTTTAAGTAAAAAAAAATATTTCTTAAAAAAATTATATTTTATTAATTAAAAAAAAAAAAAAAAAATTTGATATCTATTTGACTTGACTTTACATATATTTCCTACAATTATACAAACTATTTTTTTTTTTTAATATTAATATAAACAATCAAAACCCCACTGACGTTGAAAAAAAAAACCTCCCCTTGGAATTGTCTAACACATCGATCATCGGAAGTCAGAAAAAAAAAGAGAGAGAGAGAGAGAGGATCAAAGCTCCTCCAACAGGTGTCTTCAATTTTCTCCCCCGCCCCGATTCATACGTGTATTGGAACTCGATACTCGCGACTTCGATAGATATCTTGTACACCTAACCTACCTACGTAGTCATCTATCTTTCTCTACCCGAGATAGCGACGTGACATGCCTTTGATTATCGACAATCAATAAGCGACAAGGAATTTTGAAATGAAATTAATCAAGAAAATATATTAGAGAGAACAAAAAAAAAAAAAAAAAAAAAGAAAGTCATTTGTTTCATTTAAGAATAGAGAAGATGGTAATGGAAAAAATAAATTTTAAACAACTCAGGGTGTTTTTTTTTTAAGTGAATTCTTTCAACACATTTGGTGTTATTTATAAAAGATAATTAAATTTTAGAAATTTAAATTAATTATTATTTGATGATGGCAGGATTGTATGCCGAAACTGTATACTAACTAGTAAAGAGAGATCTTGAAAAAAAAAAAAAAAAAAATTATAGGAAATATAAATTATACACTAACAAGGGGAGTGCATAGCCTTGATAACACCGATTTGAACGAAAATTTTTTTTATGTGTAGTACTTGATGAAAAACGAATTCTGTTAAAGCGAGAGAACGCACTTCTCAGTGGTTCGTCTAAAAAAAAAAATGTTAAAGATTTTGTCTGCAAGCCGTTATTAACAATGACATTTACAAAGGTCGCGATGGCTAGATTGGTAGGGCGCATTCTTTGTAAACAAAAAATCCCGAGTTCGAATCTCGCCTTGTGAAATTATTATTTTTTTTTGTGTAATTTATTTATTTATTTTTTTTTTTGTTTCAAAATATTTTTTAATATTAATAAATAAATAAAAAGTTTTATTGGTATTTAATTTTCAACATGTTCCATATATTTAAAGAAAATTCGAATGCTTTCTGTCAAAAATATAATATAAGGAAATATTTAATATTATACTAGAAATATATTACTATTAATTGGACACATAAATAAATTTATAATAAGATTTATGTTTTAAAAAGTTGGGTCGTTAATTTTCCGAATTTTGAACATGTTATGACAATATTTTCAGCTTCATTTATTGCTATTAACTCTTCATTGGGGATTAATTTTTTCTCGGCAATAATTTGCAGAGTGTAATGGTACACAAAAAAAAAAAAAAAAAAAAAATAGTTGCACAAAGCGAGATTCGAACTCGGGATTTTTTGTTTACAAAGAATGTGCCCTACCGATCTAGCCATCGCGACCTTTGTAAATGTTATTGTTAGTAACGGTTTAAGGCATGCAGACAAAATCTTTAACATTTTTAGTATAAGTATATGAAAAATGATTGAAAATTCATATTTTTTTTTACAGTGTAGTGCCAACGGTCGCCAGTAGGTCTATCAAATTAATTAACAAAAAAAAAAAAGAGCAATACACAATATTCCAGTTCTTTAAAATAATTTTTTTTAAATTACTCACAGGATGTAATAGGTGGGCTTAGTCTACAATTATTTTAAGGGGGTCTTAGGGGCGTCATACATGTTTTGTGAGATGTTTAAAGCTGATGACCGCTCTGTGCCCAATGTGGAATTGATATTAAAAATACATAATCTATTGAATGCGCGGTCATCTAAATTAACTAGCCGCGACGCCCGCCTTAGGCGGCCCTGGATCCCTCGCCAGCACTTGGCCTCTGCATTAGATTACATCTCGTCTCATGCGATTTCAATTGAATTGGCCTCCAATCCAAATAAAAAAAAAATATTTTAACATGTAAAGATAAGAGAGAGAGAGAAAAAAAAATATATTTTTAGCAGCAAATTGGCATCGAAACGAACAAAATTTGTTCAACTTTTTTTTGTTAATTAATCAATCATTGTATTGAAAAAGTTTTAAAAAACAAATTATTATATTCAAATGTTTTTTTTTTTTTTTTTTTTTTTAACAAAGACCGAAACGTTTTCATTGAAAAAGGATCATCATATATTATTTCTAAAAAAAAAAAAGTTTGTTCGTTAAATTTTTTCGATTTTTTTTTTTTTTAGACAAATCAAATAGTAGGGAGCAAGCGGTCCGCCAGAGGCGGTAGAAAGAGAAGAGTATTGAACCAATAAAAGGGGGTGGTGGTAGTCAAGCAAATATACTAACCCACCACACACTACAATGAGAGTGACCTTGTTTTATTCTATAAATAGTAAAGGATGACCCTACGGTATGTGTGTGTGGGTGTGTGTGTGTGTGTGTGGAATGAACGACCCGCGATTCGATTACGTTAGCTGGCCAGCTATTTAACCACCACCCTCCACCCTCCACCCCCTTTTCAATAATTCAATCATCCAAACGTTGTGGGTTTATTATAAAATATCCAAACGTCTATGCGCACAGTGCGTAAAATTTTAATAAATAACCATTCGGAAAGCGAGAGGAAAAACCTGTCCGAACATACAAAAGCCCTTTGACATCCCATATTCAACATTTATTCACTTTTTTTTTAAATCAAACTTTACTTCATATATCAGATATAAAAATAGGAGTGAAATTAAAGGGAGGGAATTTAAATAACAACCGTTAATGGGCCAGAGCTTCCAATGCACCGGATCCTATATGCAAGACAAGTTTCAAAATTATAGAGTTCGTTGAACTCTTAAAGATGATCCATCAAGTAGTTGAGGAAAACATAATGGGTGCATAGCCTTCATGTCACCGATTTGTGATATGTAGTACTTAATGAAAAACAAATTCTGTTAAAGCGAGAGAACGCACTACTCAACGGTTCGTCTAAAAAAAAAATGTTAAAGATTTTGCCACCATGCCTTCCTTAAGCCGGTGCTAACAATAACATTTACAAAAGCCGCGATGGGTAGATCGGTAGCGTTCATTCTTTATAAACACGAAATCTCGCGGTGTGCAATAATTTTTTTTTAAAGAATATTTTTTAATATTAATAAATAAATAAAAAGTTTTTTTTAATTATTGGCTTTTAATTTTTAACTTGTTCCATTTATTTAAAGAAAATTAAAAAAATGATTTCTGTCAAAAATATAATAAAAGGAAATATTTAATATTATACCGGTACGAAAAATATATTACTATTAATTGAACACATAAAAATTTACAATAATATTAAATATTTCCTTATAATATATTTTTGACAGAAAGCATTTGAATTTTCTTTAAATATATGGAACAACATGTTAAAAATTAAAAGCCAATAATTAAAAAACACTTTTTATTTATTTATTAATATTAAAAAATATTTTTTAAAACAAAAAAATAAATTACACAAGCGAGATTCGAACTCGAGATTTCATGTTTACAAATAATGAACGCTACCGATCTACCCATCGTGGCTTTTGTAAATGTTAATGTTAGCAATGGCTTAAGGCATGCTGGCAAAATCTTTAACATTTTTTTTTTAGACGAACGGTTGAGAAGTGCGTTCTCTCGCTTTAATAGAATTTGTTTTACATTCACATAAAAAAATTTTCTGTTCAAATCGGTGACATGAAGGCTATGCACTCCCCTTGTAAGTCATCTTCAGAGCATTTGTCAAAAAAAAAAATTCAAGAGTTTGTCTGCTCAATTCAAGGGTAAAGAAATGAATTTTCCCATAAATACCTATATAGGTCTAAAATCAGCACGAAAAAATTACAAATAAAATTAAAAAAACCCCATCAAAATCCATCAAGTAGTTTAGGAGTAAAGTGAAAATTTAAAAATTCAAATATTAATAAATAAATCTCGCATTTATTATTCTATAATTAATGTTATATATAGAGATTAAATTAAATTAATTATTTATTTATTAATTTAATAAAAATAAATAAAAATTACTAAAATTTCAATTGAATTTGAATTTATTTATTTTTCCTTTCAATACATTTCCTCGCTCTTGGCGAATGTATTTTTACAAATAATTTTATAAAAGGCATCGAGCCAAGCTCTTTTCCTTTGTCTTTTTTTTTTTAATTTAAATTTTACTTTTTAATGATTTGAGTCAAATTTTTTAATTAAATAGGAAAAATTTTAATAAAAACCTATTGCAAAATTACTAAAATATTAATTTTAATTTTATAATAATCAATATTATAGAATAATAATTGCGAGTTTTAATTATTTAAAATTATTTAATTCTTGTATTAACTTAATAACTAAATGACGGATTTTTTTTTTTTCTGGTTGACAAAGCTAGTATAGCCATTATGATCTTTTCTCAATGACGTCATAAGCTACCACACTCACCCACACATTCTCAATAAAAGAGTAAAAATGTCTTTCAAATTTTTATTTAATTAAGACCTAAACGTATGTTGTTGTCGTTGTTGTTGTTGTTGTATCCTTTGTTATATTTAACTCATAAAGAGACTATTAAATGACAAAATTAAAAATAAATCGCCATCTCTCTTTAGGTTGCTTATATAGTATTTATAAAATTTGTTTTTGTTCATCATTTATTCATTTGAAAGAGAGAAAGAGAGAGAGAATAACAACAGCAACAGCAAAGAGGTAATTTTTTTTTTTTTTTTTGTTTCTTGAATTAATTTCTACATTTATTATTATTATTAAAATGTTACGTTTTATGTATTTAAAAAAAAAAAGAGTAAAAAAATAGACAAAGAAATTATTTCTTATTTTCTCTTGTTAGAGCAATATATGTAATACTAGCTGTGTAACCCTCGATCGGAGGGTCGCGCACCAATTAGGCCATTTATTAATATTAATTTAAATAAATTAAATTTAAATTTATTTTTTATTTAAAAATTATTCAAGCGTAAAAGTCGCATAACGAGCAAAATAAATTGTTAAAGAATAACTTGTTTAACGCGCGCTGCTTCGCATAACGAGTGGCAAGGAGAGGGGAAGTCCCGGATTGTGCGCATGTTACATCAATCTGTGTCATGGTTAGACAGCTCTATAAAGAGAATGTTATTGTATCGTATAACGAGTGTTTCGCTTTACGAATATGATTCGGGAACGAATTATGCTTGTTAAGAGAGGTTCCACTGTACAAATAAAAAAAAAATAAATAAATAAAATAATAATAATAATTTCATATCAACTCAACAAAGTCATAAACCTCGCAATCTCAGATTTCAATGAAATTTATAACATAGTTACACTTTACATAAACAAAGAAAAATACCCAATTTCAAAGTAATATCTTAACTGGTTTAAAAAACATTTGAAACATATTTAACATGTTTTTACATGCTTTTTACACATTTTAGAGTTTTTTTTTTTTTTTTTTTTTACCAAAAACTGTATTTTATGTGAAAAAAAAACCTGTATTTTACTTAAAAAATTATTGGAGCGTGAAAAAAAAACTCGGATAACCAGTGAAAATTAAATTAAAAATGTTTAATAGTAGAGCCTAATAAATTAAACTAAATAAAAGATTCGTTATTTTTCTGTGAGTTATTTGCAAAAATATCAACTTTTTGACGAGGGAATTTTTTTAATTTTAATTTTTACACATAAGCTACAGTTAAATCCAAACAATACATTTATTAATGAAAACAACTATAAAAGCCTAAATTCTAAAATTTAACTTCTATATATAATAATTTCGAGGTGTCCGTCTGTCACGCTCTGTTTGACCAACTTCCCGTTGGAATTTCGAAACGAAATTTTGCAGTCTTATAGAGGACGTTATGGAGAGTGCCGGAAAAATACTTGGATCTCGAAATTCCTATAACTTTTTGAGTTATTAATTCCTAAAGTTACGATTTCTCTCATAGGAAATGTATAGAGAAATATTTAAGTATTCTTTACAGTTGTGTATTCTATGAATGTAAAAAAATCCTAAAGCATTCACTGGATTGGAATACGTAGTAATAATAATTTTCTTTTCATAATTAAGAAAAGGCGAGGGTCCGCCGCAGGCTGGCGTTTTATTTAATTTTTATAAAGTTTTTACTATATATAAATACCGTATATAAAAAAGATTGGATCCAACCAAACAAAATACATTTTCCATATGTTTCCAATAAAGATCAGAATCTTCTATATATCGCTTATGTCCGTCTGTCTGTCTGTCACGCTCTATTTTGGCAACTTCCCGTTATAATTTTGAAATGAAATTTCATATGCATAAAGAGGACCTTCAAGAGATTACAGGAAAATTATTTTCATCCCGAAATTCCTATAACTTTTTGAGATATTAAATCTTAAAGTTACAATTTCCCCCATAGGAAATGTATAGAGAAATATTTATGTATTCTTTTCAGTTGTGTATTCTATGAACGTAAACAAATCTTCAAGCAAGCAGTGGATTGGAATATACTGTAGTAGGCTCTGCGACGCCCACGGGGCTTGGAGTAGAGGTTAGCGTGCTAACCTCGTATACCAAACGTCGCGGGTTCGGACCCCAGGCAGTCCGATGATTTTATTTAAGCCATTTGGATACCAAATGACTTAAATAAGAATGCCTGGACCCTAAATAATATATATTCATAACGGTTATCGTCAAAAGTCTTAAATGGCCTAAGTTGCCGAAAAGACTGTATGAATGTGTGTGTAATTGGAAGTGTGAATGAGAAAAAGTGTGAATGTTTTTAAAAAAAAAAAAAAAAAAGGCTCTGCGACACTGGCTAAAAGCGAAGCCGCTCCGGCTGTTATATATACGTAAGAGAAAATAAAGTAGAAAAATGCCCGCGGCAACTATTTATTACACTTTTAATCTCTGTCACAAAGTTGTTTGTTTATCTGCTGATGATTAAAATAATCTTTAATATTAGAGTCAGTTTTCATAGAGATTTATTCGCGAGAGGTGGTGACGTAATCCCCTCCCCGCCCCTTCACTCCCGCAGGCAGGGATTACAATAAGCCTCTTGGAGAGGGTGTGGAAAATAGAGAAAATCCGGAAAATATTGCATCGGTTTTCAACTTGTAAATGAGAAAATTATCAACTTGGTTATTAACATCCTCTCACCCAAAAGGGGGGATGTGAGACACAAAATAAATAATAGAATCCCTACCCACTTTAAAAAAAAAAATTCAAATCAACACTCGGGAGATTTAAAAATGTCTAGCTGAGCCGCCTAATCCCTCTTTTCTAGACCGTGAATTTTTTAACAGAAAAAAAAATAAAAATAAAATGGGGCGCACGCGGGAGTTGAACTCACGTTTTCTCCCGTTAGCCCCAGTGGTGTAGTGGCAAAATTTATCGGTGTGGGAACGCTAAATACATGACTTACCAATGGTGGAGGGGCAGGGTCCTCCGAAAGTTCCTTGTTTGGCCACGGCGGGCGCTGCGAGCGATTCGTGCTTCCCCCACCACCTAATTCGCACCCAGCCAATAAAGCATTTAAACCAGAACTACTTGACGAATTTTTATGGGTCCTAACCTTGATAGCGTTGGAGGGAAAAGTGAGTTCCGCCGATCCCGCATCGAGGGAATAAGACGAGGACAGAAGAACAAGAAGAAGATTAAAAATACAAAAAAAAAAATTTCAAAAGAAAAATAAACTTAAATAGAGATTAAGTTTATTCCGTTACAATGCATATTCTTCTAATTTTGCCGTTAAAATTGTATAAAGTCTACTTTTCTCTTCGAAGAAATGGTAACAAAATATTTCAAGTCTGTGATTATGCATTACACGCATGGGTTGTGCGGGGAGTCACGCCAGATTTTTTTTTTAATGCTTATCTGTGAAACTTAAATCTCTTTTATTTTTTATATATATATATATGTAAATATTACATAAATATAATTGAAATATAAACGTGTTTGTGTTGTCTATGATATGACACTTGAGAGTGAGGTGTGTGTATGTGTGTTTATTTTATTTTTTGACACACCGGCACACACACAAAAAAAAAAAGGGGAATTTTATTTATACGAGTGCGAATATTTGTTATTTCGAGCGATAATAATAAAAACAAAGCTGAAAATGACCAGACAAAAAAAAAAGAGAGAGAAGCGACGGTGTGAAAAAAAAGTTAGAGGGAGGGTGGGAGGGTGGGGAGTCTCGCGCGAGTTGCTTGACCGTTTTAGTAAATGTACCACAAACAAATGCCATGGAAATTACATTAAAATGAGAGTGTGTTATTCACCCCCCCTCCCCTCCCTCTCTACCTGGACTGACAAATAGAAGAGGGGGGGGGGGACAAACGTAAAGGCTGATAATGAAAAATGTAGCTCACAATAAACGAGGAAATTAAAGAAGAAATGCTCCCCCCCCTAATGAAATATTAACACACATACACTCTGTTTCTACATACCAAACGAAAGCGGTTGTTGTTGTTGTTGTCTAATGGAGATTACGTTGCTTGCTTGCCACACCAACATTCTACAATAGAATATTTTATCACGTGTAAAAAAAAATATAAAAAAAAAAAGATTAGATTTTATTTTAAATTCCATTTTAAAATAAAAATTTAATATTTATATGATTAATTATAGATTAATATTTATGAGATTTAATTTCAATTTTTTCCCTTTTTATTTAATGTATTTAATTTGAAACTACTTGACGAATTTTTATGGGCTTTTCTTTGCAAAATGGTCAGTATGTGTGTTTGTAAACAAAATATCTCAAGAACGAAAAGAGCTAGGAGATTGAAATTTTATATTTAAGTTATGTACCCAAATGGGACGTGACACGAAGCTTTTGAACAAAATCGGCCAAAGAGCATTGGTACTTTACTGATGTACTTTTTCAGTTTTTTTTTTTTTTTTTCTATTTTCTCAACACAAAAAATCTGGTGTGACAAGCCACACCAGTCACATCATTTTTTTTTAGAGAATTTTACAAAGGTAGCTTAATCACATATATCCTAAAAGATGTAGGCCTATCTAATTCTATCAATATAAGCCAATAAGTCTCCCAAAAAAGAAAATTATATTTTAGTGAGTAAATCTATATGTAGAATGAAATAACAGGCACAGTAGCTTTTTTTTTTTCTTTATTTTCTTTAAAACCCAGAGCGACGTTTCGGTCGTCACAACTTATTCTTACATTCGGTAATCGAAAGTTGTGTTCAGTGCTTGTCACACCAGATTTTTTTCGTTTGTTGTGTTGCTATTTTGAATTTGACAAAAAAAAAGCCTATAGATAGAAATTTATATAATACATAAAACGAAATATTATTATTTCAATAAATAGGCCTACTATGGTAATTTACATTGTTAAAAATTTTCAAAGGATATTCATAAACTAGTTTAGGAAATCTGTTACACAAACTGTATATGAATTTTACATTCGGGTAGCATATATTAAAAGTTCATATAATTAAAATAAAAAATGAACTTTCATAAACCAATTTATTCAAAGATTCATAAACGGGCTTATGAAAAGTTTTATATAGGCCTTCTAGTTAAAAAAACCGTCGCTAGGTTTGAATTCGAGTTTCTCCTTTTCATAAATGAATTTGTACGACACCTTTACCATCTCGACTACTTAATTTTTTTTTACAAAATATCATATTTTTTTAAGCGCACATATCGAATTATATAGCCACCTCTGCAATAGGTAAAAAAAACAAAAAAACTTACATTTTTATCAATTCCTTTCCGAAAAATACGTTAAACATAAAAAAGTTCCTGCCGAAATCTTTTAAAGATATTTTAACAAGAAAGTCAAAAAAATTCTCCAAAATGACAGTCGCTAACTTTTAAAAATGAGACTCAGACCAGACTGGCAACGTCGCATAAAATAATACTCTTTTCTCGCTGTCAGTTACATTTTTTTTCCATTTTACGATAATTTTCCTCGCAAATCGTCCATTGTTTTTAAACTGATTTGCATTAAACATTGTAATATATTAAATAAAATAAAATTGAAGGCTTTTAAGATTTAAAATAAACAGCTGATAAATGTAATGTTGCCAGATCTATATTACGTGAAATACTGCTCAAGTCAAAAGTCATTCATTTATTATTTTTGGTAATGAAATTATTACCGTAACTTAATACAATTATAAACTCTGATAGGTCACGACTAAATTAAAATAAGGAATTTTGGCATTCAAACATTTTTTTTTTTAACATAATAAACTAGTTTATGAATTTGATTTCACAAACTGGGTATATTAAAATTCAAAACGATTGAAAATTCATATTTTTTTTTTGTAGAGTGTAGTTTTTAATTTTCCCTTCAATATCTCATTAATGTTTTTTTTTTTTTTTTTTAATCTCTCCAAATAAAAATCGCAATTTAAATAAAAAAAGTAAAGGAGAGAAAAAGATAAAGATCATTGAAACGTTATGTCAATTTTATACTAAATATTAATAAAAACTTTTCTCTCTCTCTCTCTCTCAATCACGATTTATTAAAATATATTTTAATTTTTAAATTCCTTTGAAACGGGCGGGTGGCCGGTGAGTGAGTGAGTGATAAGCGAACGAGTGATCTCTCTCTCTCTCACTGATCAGTGATCGTTCGGCTCAATGCGTTCATTGATAAAGGGACTTCTCTCGTTTTTGGCCGATGCGGGTCCAAATTACCTGTCTGAATGCCTAAATGGGTGGCGCTTTATCAAACAGCCTGATTAAAATATGCCGCTACTATGCCATTTTCAATTAAATTAAATTATTCAATAAAAATACCATCGTATTGATATAGAATGTAATAATAAACGCCTTATCTATACTATAAAGTCCACAAACAAACAATAAAGTTAATTAATATTAAATGATGCTTTGCTGATCCAATACAGAGGGGATTTTTTATACTAGCTGCTCATGTATAGGGCGAGATAGGGGCAAGGGCCGCCCCCCCCCACGAAATGTTTAAAATCTATATAGATTTACAAGGGTGTACCAGGTCATTCAATAAGTCCGTAGGATGACATATAGATGGCGTTACTAGAATTTTTTCCATATGATTTTTATTTAGTACTAACCTTCAAACGACACGTGTATAAATTTGACAGCAATCTAACTATTGATTCGTGAGTTATAGAATTTTATGTGAAGCAACTTTTGTTATTGGAAAAAAAAAAATGGAAAAATCTGGTGTGACTGGCGCACAGCACACAACTTTCTCTTACCTTCGGTAATCGAAAGTTGTGTACTGTGCTGTCACACCAGATATTTTGTGTCGACATGTATTTAGTTTCCGACAGTAGGGTACAATTGAATTCAAGATGTAAAATTTATAAGTATGGCAAAATATTTATATTTTGATACCATAGCAACCATTTCTCCTATCTTTTCTATGGAGTACAAGAGTAAAGTGGTCTTCAGAAGATTTCAATCACAAAATGAGAATATACATTTTAAAGAGCAACTAAAAAATAGTTGATATATGAATTTAAAAAAAATCGTTGGAGCAAATTTTGAGAAAATCGAAAAAAACTGAAAAAGTCCATCAGTAAAGTACTAGTACTCTTTGGTAGATTTTGTTCAAAAGCTTCGTGTCACGTCCCATGGGGGTGCCTAACTTAAATATAAAATTTCAATTTCCTAGCTCTTTTCGTTCTTGAGATATTTTGTTCACGGACACACACCCACCCACACACCCACACACCCACAGACAGACCATGTCGCGAAAACCACTTTTTTTGGATTCAGGGGACCTCAAAACGTGAAGATCCATCAAAATCTCGACATCGAATTTTTGACATGAATCCAATACTTTCTCTCTATATATATATTACATATATACATAGGTAAGAAAGTAAAAAGTGAATTTCGAGTTTTAATAAAGCATTGCTTTTTGATGAAAAAAAAAATACAGTGGAAACCAAACATGGCTTGATCCTGTTTTCAGATCTCAAGAGAATGCTTGCTGGAAAGAAATTTAAGTCCAATGATGAAGTAATCGCTGAAACTGATGCCTATTTTGACGAGAAAAATAAATCGTACTATAAAAAGTGAGTATCGAAAAGTTGGAAAATCGCTATACTCGTTGTATCGCCCTCGAAGGCAACTAATGTTGAATAATAAAATCGAGTTTAGGGAGGATGTCCTAGTTTGAGGAGGGACTCCCTCAGCATCTAACTCCTTTCGAAGAATGCATCACTGAGAGGGAATCTTCTTTACGTCCCTTCCACAGGACGGGATGTCACAGCCTCATAGAATTGCCAGGGGGCTATTGTGGTGAGATCCAATATTCCAATCCAGTGCCTGCTTGTTTACATTAATTAAATATTTTTATTTAATGAAAAAATCCCTCTATCCCAGGATTTGAACATGGATCTTTGTAGAAGCCGACATCCAAGCCTCCAGGAGAGTCCTTTTTTTTTTTATGTCGATATCTGTATATAGGCCGATCTCTCATATTAAAATTGAAATGCTTATTAACAAATATTTAAAGGCTCAAACAGACAGAACGCGAAATTCGCGACGCTCAGGCTACGCGCGCATTTCGCGGCGAAAGGCGTTTTTGCTAAGCCACACAGGAAGCGTAATCTGGGCGTACTATCCGGGATTGTGTATATGTTTCAACAACCTTTATTTAATGAATTTATAAATATTTTATAAATAAAGTATTATATTACGAAAGAAATAGAATATCATTGCAAAAATTAGATTTTATTTAAATCTTATTTTATTAATGATAACTTTGATTAAATATTTTTCGAGGCTTGTAAATTAGAATAAGATAATACTATTCAATTACCTCGATTCAGATTTTTACTTTCGACGTACCCTTATATAGAAATATATAGAGAGAGAAAGTATTGCGATCATGTCAAAAAAATCGATGTCGAGATTTTGATGGATATACATGTTTTGAGGTCCCCTGAGTCCAAAAAAGTGGGTCCCCCAAATTGGTCTGTGTGTGTGTGTGTGTATGTATGTGTGTGTGTGTCTGTGTGTGTGGACAGATTTTAAGCATGAAGGAGTTGAGCTAGCTTGGATTGAAATTTTATATTTAACTTAGGTACCTTTGAAGAATCTCAAAATAAGCTTTGAACAAAATCGGCCAAAAAGTACACAAGTACTTGCACTGATGTACTTTTTCAGTTTTTTTCGATTTTCCTCAAAATTTCCCCCTCTCCAAGGATTTTTTTTAAAATTCATCAAATCAACTATTTTTTTAGATGCTCTTTAAAAATGTATATTCTCATTTTGCCGTTGAAATCTTCTCAAGACCACTTGCCCTCTTGTTCTTCATAGGAAAAAGGTAGAAATGGTTGCCATGGCGTAACGGAATTTAAATCTTTTTCTTTTTAAATGAGATTAAAAATCAATTATTATTTAAATTCTCATTTTTTTTAATTTTATTTCTGACTTTGATTGTTTCCGGAAAAACATATATGTCTCTCTCCCACTTGTAAACATTGTTATCTTGTCTCTCTCTACTCTTTTTAAAGGCCCTTTCCACCTTATCTTCGCATAGGAACAATGTTAATTTCCTATAGGGATTTGTATGTTAATTTCGATTCAAAAGGGGGTCAAAAAGTCTGGTGTGACTGTCGCACAGCACACAACTTTCTATTACCTTCGGTAATCGAAAGTTGTGTTCTGTGCTTGTCACCTCAGATTTTTCGTGTCGACATGTATTTAGTTTCCGACAATATATTTGAATTTAAGATGTCAAATTTATAAACATGGGAAAATATTTATATTTTGTTACTATGGCAACTATTTCTCCTAACTCTTTCCTATGAAGTACACAACAAGGGGTTAAGTGGTCTTCAGAAAATTTCAATGGCAAAAATGAGAATTTACATTT
>JAKCPI010005511.1:0-67102 GCA_023213315.1 Euborellia annulipes
AAGGGAAGATGAACGTATTAAAAAAAATCCGAATATAAATATAAAGTTTATTTTTATTATAATATATCACTTTTTACGTTTTGTTTAGGATCTAATAATAAAGATGGAGGATCGTTTGATTGTATTTTAATATCCTTTTCATATTCAAGTCGAAGGCTTTCTTTTTCCAAATGAATCTTTCTCATTTTCTTTTTAATTTCATCATACCTTCATTCAAAAATAAAAATAAATAAATAAATATAGGAATGGAATATTATAAATAAAATTTCGTCGTCTACTTACATTTTAAAGATTGCATTAAAGCAAGAGCGTTTGGCTTTGTACCTGGACGTTTCCTTAAAAAAATAAATAAATAAATTTAATATTTGACCTAAATCCCCAAATGGGTATACACTTACTCGAATGATTTTTTCATTTCTTCTAATGTCATTTGCGCCTGTTTAGCGACATCAACGCTTGAAGGTATCGGCATTAGAATGGAACTTAAAGAACAAGAATTCGTTGATTTTTTCTTTGTACTGTGTATTTCATTATTGGCTGAAACAAATTTTTACTTTTTTTTATCTAAATAAAAATTATTTTCTCAAAAATTTGCCAATTTCTGAAAACCCAAAATTTAATTTCCTCCCCCCCCTCTTTTTTTATATGAGTTTAATTATGATTTAAAAAAATAAAAACAAGAATTTACCGATGTGAAAAGTTGAAAGCAATAATGGATAATAAATAGACAATTGGCAAGGAATACATGGAATATTTTGCTTCTAAATTTTAATAATTCCATTAATATGTAGGTTGGAAATATGTAGAAATAAATGCACGACCTGCAAATAAGAAAAAAATAAAAGAACTTTCTTGTTCCAAAAAAGGCACTGCGCCTGTTTAATGGCAACCAACAATACAACTCTGAATTGTGTTAATCAAGCAATCAGGAAATATTGATTAGTGTTACTACCTGGCGGAATTTATCAAAACGACGTTTAATTCAAAGAGATATAATTGGCGGAAATCAGCTTTATTGATTAGTGCTACCATCTGAAGGAATTAGTCAGAACATTTAACTCAAGGTGGTGCAAAGAGAGGATAGCAAACTTTTTGATTCGTGCTACCATCTAGAGGAGTTAGTTGGAACTAAAAGTTCGATCTATTTTCTCTAGATGGTAGCACTATAGAGTGTAAAATGGCAAATATTGAAATATTTCAAATACTAAAAAAATATTTGAAGCCCAAATCGAATAACGAGGATTTTGAATCAAATCGGGTAAACGATATTAGTACTTAACTACTGTATTATTTTATAATGAAATTATATTATTATTTAAATCAAAATTTTAAAATCATCTAGAAATGAATTAATCAATTCTGACAACTATTCCCCTTCCTCAATTATCAAAGGATTTGTTAGTTAGTGATTTAATTAATAAATGTTAGTTAGTAATATAATTAATAAACGTTAGTGATTTAATTAATAAATTGTCAAGGTAGGAATTTATGACATTTGTTTAAAAAACATTTCTGTCAAAAACAAATACTACTAGCGCTCTATGTGGACAAAAATGAAAACAACTTTCACCGAGTTTAAAAATATCATTAATCTCTAAATAAATTTAATAAAAATAAATGTACATAAATAAGATAATTCGTATCGCAATATATATATATATATAGTATATGTATCGTTTAAAGTTTTATGGCCTAAGATGTTAAAAAGATTGAAAACATTTTTCAAATGACACGTAAAATTAAAATAAAATGTTTTTATATTGTGTATTATTTAAAAGATCAAAATTAATATATATTAATACATTTTTATCATATATTAATTTTGATTTTTATAAAATGAAGTTTTTTTTTATTTTCAAATCGTCCGCCATTATGTGTTAAGGTAGCAACGAATTCGGGGAGGCTATTCGTTTGCTTCCTTTTTTTGCAACGCTAACTTCCGATCGTAGTTTTACCGAAGCTTTCGTCAGTTCAATATTTAATCATTTCATCAGCATTATTTGTACACTTCTTGAATATTGATCATATATTTAAATAATTTCATATGTAAGTAAATGCCCCTAATAAATAGCCATCCCCGCGGAGGCGAGTCTCGCTAATGGAGCCAGGGGCTGCCCTGGCCTCCTTGCGATTTCTCTGCGCTCTCATGTCTCATTGTCCTTCAGCCATTTTGAAGACATCTCGATTTTTTTTAATTTGAACTCTTTTAATTTTTTTTAAATATATAACGATTAATTGTTTTTGTTTTAGATAAAATAAAATAAAATAAAAGAATGGAAGAGAAAACATCTTTAAAGGAATTGGAGCAATGGATAGAGCAATTGAATGAATGCAAGCAATTGACAGAGAGTCAAGTGAAAACGTTATGCGATAAAGCAAAAGAGATTTTATCTAAAGAATCAAACGTTCAGGAGGTGAAATGTCCAGTAACAGTGTGCGGCGACGTCCACGGCCAATTCCATGATTTAATGGAGTTATTTAAGATCGGTGGTAAGTCACCAGACACCAATTATCTCTTTATGGGAGATTACGTTGATCGGGGATATTATTCAGTTGAAACGGTCACTTTATTAGTTGCATTAAAAGTCAGATATCGTGAGAGAATCACTATATTGCGAGGGAATCATGAATCGAGGCAAATCACTCAAGTTTACGGTTTCTATGATGAATGTTTGAGGAAATATGGCAATGCAAACGTTTGGAAGTGTTTCACAGACTTATTCGATTATCTTCCATTGACAGCATTAGTAGATGGTCAAATATTTTGTCTCCATGGTGGCTTATCGCCCTCAATTGATACATTAGATCATATCCGTGCTTTGGATCGCCTTCAAGAAGTTCCACATGAAGGGCCGATGTGTGACCTCCTTTGGTCCGACCCCGATGATCGAGGTGGCTGGGGAATCTCGCCAAGAGGAGCTGGATACACTTTCGGCCAAGATATCTCGGAAACGTTTAATCATTCGAATGGATTAACTCTTGTCTCTAGAGCCCACCAATTGGTCATGGAAGGTTATAATTGGTGTCACGACCGAAACGTTGTCACCATCTTCTCAGCGCCCAACTATTGCTATCGCTGTGGCAACCAGGCTGCAATCATGGAGCTCGATGATGCACTTAAATATTCCTTCTTGCAATTTGATCCAGCGCCAAGGCGAGGCGAGCCTCACGTCACCAAGCGAACGCCTGACTACTTCCTCTAAAAACACCCCCACCCCCACCTATTCTTTTTTATTAATATTATTATCATTATTATTATTATTATTATTCATTTTAGAATCAAACAAACAAAAAGAAATTATATGTTGCTGTCATTTTATGTACATTTTTTTTTTTTTTTTTTTTTAGATTGATAAAATTCTCATTATTGACAAATCGCGGGGAGGCAACGAAGCAATTTTAAGCTTATATTTATTATTGAAAAGCTTGAAATTCCTTTTGTTGTAAATATTTCATCTCTCTTTTTTTATGATTATAATTCAAAATAATGAGGTTTTTACTCTAAAAAAAAAAGAAAAAAAGCACTTAGAAACAAACAAAAAAAAGGCTTTTATTTCGGGGGATATTTGTATCAATGAAAAACAAAAAATAGAAAAAAAAAAAACAATTCTAATTTTGCTTATTTAAAAAAAAAAAAAAAAAAAAAAAAAAAAAAACTGAAAAATTAGTTTAAATACAAAAGTTTTTTAACAATCATATTGTATAGATGAGTAGACAAGCAAAGCAAGCAAGCAAAAAAGGATATATGATTTCTATGATATTGTAAATTGATTTTTTTTTATATATACAATTTACAATATCTCCTTTTGGAGATCATATATAAATATATATATTATAAATATAAATATATATAAGTATATTTAATATCCAAATATATTATATATATTTTCTCATTATTAGATTAATTATTATTATTATTATTATACATAAATAAATAAATAAATAAAACCAGTCGGACCCTTTGTGAGATATTTTCAAAAAAAAGCTTGTAGAGGTTTAGGTTAATTCAAGAAAAAAAAAGTAATAAATAAATAAATAAATATATGTTGTGCATTTGTTTTAAAAATAACTTATCATTTGCATTTTTTCAATCAACATGTTTAAAAAAAGAAAAAAAAAAACTATTTATAAAAAAAGGACTTTTTAAGTTTTTTTTTTTTTTTTTTTATTCATTCATGATGAAATATTAATTAAAAATATAAACTTAACAACATCACTATTCTAAATAAAATTATCAATACACTGTCTATCTTTCTATCTCTCTATATCTCTATCTATATATTTCATGTAGAAAAATGAATAAATTTTAATTGTGAAAAACGTATATTTTAGTTTAAAAAAAAAAAAATAATTCACGTCCCTTTTTAAGTCCATTTCATTCATCTTTTTTTTTTTTTTTTTTTTTGTTCTTTCCCCATCATTATTTTGTTCCATAAACATTGACGCACTCAACACGTACATTTTCTTTATAATAGTGAAGTATATTAAACAAATAAAAAAACAAACCCAATATTATCTAATTGATATTTACAACAAAAATGTATTTGGATGTTTGTCAATAATAAATTAAAATTAAACCTTTAATTCCGTTGTTTTTCTTTCTTTTTGACCCAATACGAGTCAGCTCAGGCATTGAGGCGAAGCGAAGCCCTCATCAAGTTTCAAACTCATCGTACTCTCGTCCTTCCTCAAGACAAATTGATTGTCAGTATAATACAGATGAGTGTATATTTTTAACAATACAAAATCACACTTTGATAATGTGTAGTGCATTATTGAAATTGCATATATTTGATGGCATTCATCGACGCCTCTCGCATTAAATGTCATTTAGTAAATGTGGCGTCGATGAATGCCATCAAATATATGCAATTTCAATAATGCACTACACATTATCAAAGTGTGACTTTGTATTGTTAAAAACATACACCCATCTGTATTATACTGACAAATCAATTTGTCCTAAGGAATTTGCGATTTGCGTCCGAAACGTCGGCGATTGAAATAAAAATTGACTTTAAAAATGTTTAGTCTAATTTGCTTCCTGGCTCTGCCATCCTGCTCATATTTTTCAATTTAGAGCCCCTAACTCACCATTATATATATATACAATATAAAAGAGAAAGTTAATAAATATTATCCCGTTTAAATTAAAAAAGCTTTCTCTATCTATTAAAAATATTGATTAAAGTTTCAAGATTCATAAATATACAAATACAAATAAGTAACATCCATTAATTGTATTGATTAATCTCGACAAGAACTGAACCCTCGCTCATAATCTTGGCTCAGTGGGCAGAGCATTTATGGAAACACATTTTGCATGAAGAAAACGCGTGAGAAAATAAATGTAATTGATTTAGAGTGTGCATGTACCATTAAAGCGGAAAATTTTCAAAATATGAGAGTTTATTTGCCAAGATCTTTGAATGAGTTTTCTTTTGTGAATTTATATATACAGTAGAGTCTTGCTAATCCGGTCTAAACGGGAATTACCCGAAACATTTAATATAATGTAAAATTTGATATTTATTTGTTTTCTTAAATTACCCATCTTGTTTGGTGCAATATCCCGAACAAGTGACTTTTCAATACGCCAGATTGGCGAGACTCTACTGTATATATAATTTATTTTTGATCGAACTTTATATTTTTTACCCTGTCCTAAATGTGAGAATGTCCCCCGGAGCCAGCCAATGTGCTGGCTTCTAACCTTCTTCAAAAAGAGGCAAGAATTGTCCACTAAAGAATGTGGAGGATTGCTCGAAGAATGTGATGCAGACCTATGATCTAATCCAGTGGTTCCCAACCTTTTTTGACCCATCGCCCCTTTCTGGAGGTTGACTAACACCTATCGCCCCCCCCCCCCTTACATTTTCATTGTATACCTAATTTTAATTTGAAGTAAAGTGTAAATAATAAAGCTGTTTTATTATTTTAAACAATTTTATTAGCGTAGGCCTATATACAGGGCCGCAGACAGACTTGACAGGCCCCGGAGCTACTTAGTAATACTTGAGTTTTTGACACAACTTTTGAAATAGTTATTCATAGCTTACAATATTTATTTAAATAAAGTTATATAAAATTTTTTCAAAATATCCTAAACAAAGAGTTACAAAGTTTTAATTTATCGAGGCCAGATCTGGACAGAGGATTTCCGGGGGAATCTGGTGGTATGGAAAATTTTTTGAAAATTAGCCACTGAAATCTGCATTTTTAGCTATCCTGAGTCGTGAAAAAGACTAAACTTGATTTGAGCTTAAAGGGCCCGGGCCTTGAAGAAAAAAAATTTCAAGAAAATGATTTTTTTAATTGAAATTTTAAGATTCGAGCTTAAAGAGCCCGAAGGCTCCCATGAAAAAAATTTCAAACAAATGATTTTTTTTAATTGAAATTTAGAATTTGAGTTAAAAGTGACGTTTCAATTCTAGATTGGAATTATCTTCAGACTATTTTATTTTTATGATAATATTTTGTCTTCTTCTATCCTGACCATCCTGTAATTGATTTTTATTTTTTTAAATTTTAGTAAATAATTTTTCTCCCTTTGAATACTCATCGCCCCCCGCTTAGTTATCGCCCCCCTGAAAACCCAAATCGCCCCCCTTGGGGGCGATCGCCCCAGGTTGGGAACCACTGATCTAATCAAATCTCATGCGCCTTCATCTGGATCACATTCTTCAAGAACACTAACTCCACTTTTGATAGACAATAAGTTGATTTTATTGTATCCATATAGTAACACTCAGATTTTTTGATTTTTTTTTTGTATTAATATATAACTCATCAGTCTCTTAGCTTTACGGTTAAAAAAACTTCCAAGGGACTGACGTTTTTTATATAAAACACAAAATATCTGCTAATACTTTTTTTTTATATATATTAAATATAACAATGAAAAGACAGCAAATCAAGTATATTGTTGAAATAATTATTAAATAAATTTCCAAAATATTATTAGCAAGGGACTGACAAATTGAGTGTTTACATTCTGATTTTTTTGACACAAAAATAACAATAAAAGTATATAAATGCAAACCCGCGACCCTTGGTACAGCCAGCACGCTAACCACTACAGCAAGGCCCGAGGGCAAATATTAAATTTAGAAATGAGAAAGATTTTAATTGTTGAATTCGGGCTTTATCTAACATGCAATAAATTAAGTGTGTGTCTTCATTATTTTTGGTGTGGGAAATGGGTAGTGTAATTGCATTTCTATACAAGAGGAAAAAAAAGAAAGACTTGTTATATTTATTTTATTTTATTTTATTATTGATTCTAAAAAATATGTTTTATAAAAAAAAAAAAAGTGACAGTAAGAAGCAAACGGTGGCGCTGAGGGATAAAACAGTTTTGCTCTCAATAATTGATTAGCTGTTATAAATGACTTGCTGCAGATCTCTTTTTGAGTGCATCTCTTGCTAATTCACATTTAAAACGATTTTTAATCTAGGCCAGTAATTAGCTAATGAATATATATATATAAAATTCACGCTATCTGGCCTATCTTCAGGGGCATGTATTAAACGGCATAAAATGATATAATCTTGAGCATGGTGGGGAACAAACTTGTCCAAAGGGTATGAAATAGCAAGCGGTGGCTAATTCGTTTGATCATCAGACAATAGCAAGATTAATGAGATTTTGAAGGAAAACAATTAGAAATGTTTCCAATTGTGAGTTCGCATCCCGTTGCATTTATTTCATTTGCCGATCAATAAATAGGGACGAGGTCAAAAGAGTTTTCCTAAGAGCAACCAGCCAGGACATCGAGCTCAGGACCATGCGCCATGGGCGTAGCTAGGACCCCTAGTTACGCCCACGCTCAGGACAGGACATTGGCCTTTCGGAGATCTAGTCGGAGATAATGCAGAGTCAACATCTTTCTGTTTCTAGCAAGCAATTTATATTATTAGTTAATTAAAGAATTTTGTTTATATAGCAAATCAGATGGAGTGAATGAATGAATGAGGAAAGCAATTTATACCACCTAATAAATAATAAAATTGTTGAGATAAGAGGCAGAGAAAAGAAAATCCTTGGAGAGATTTGCATCAAAAGAAGCAATTGCTTCTTTTGCTCGTTGCTCGTTTCCCAGCCAATTTCTCACTTGTTTGAAGATTTTCCAAGAGACGCTTACTCATTAGATGATATCATCATCAAATATCATGAATCATTATATAGCATTATCTCTTCTTTTTTAATGTTTGTAATCTCAATTCTTTCTGAGATTTCTAATCAACAGCATTGATTATTTCTTTTTTTTTCCATTCATCCACCGATGCATTGTTGATGTGGTTCTTGTAGTCTGGAAGGCTCAGCCTTCTGTAGAATAATTCAACAAATCAATCGAAGAATCAACGCGTATTTATTTATTTATTTGACCAATAGTGTCCAGATTCTATCAGTAAGGTTCCATTTGATTTGGCTAGGCAAATTTCTCTACCCAGTAGACAGGCACATAAGATAGATAATAACTCCTTATAAGAATAGAATAGCCTATTTGTATTTTTCTTAATCCTTAATATCAAATTATAGAATCCATAAATGGAAAAAATAAATAAATAAAAGAATTCATTGGAATTTCTTTTTTTATGTTTATTTATTCATGCCTATCAAAGTTTATAGAAATGACGTCATTGCCTCAGGTATTTACTTAATTTATATTCCAAATGGATAAAATAATTTCTAATGATTTTAAAATTCAATTTTCATTTTGTGTCACTTAAGTGTAGAGAAAATTAAATAAATTTGTAAAAGAATTTGTACCAAAATATTGTATTGAATATATATTGTAGATGTTATTATGAAATATAATCAATGTTTTTTTTTATTCCCCTTTTCGGCTGCAGAGGTCATTAGATTTTTAATTTTACATATCCATATATTAAATTTATAATACCGATGGCTGCCGGGGGACGTTCTACACGCTGATTCCTGGGGGTCGCCGCGCTTGGCAATCAATAATTAATGTTCTGAAGGTTTAATTGAAAAAAATTATTTTTTTAAACTTCAAGCATGGAAACCTTCTGGCCTTCAAAAAAGATTGCAGAATCAATGACAAATCTTAATACTATCATCAAAGAAACAATTTTGAATCATCTAAGCCCTTGCTTCTTCAGCCAAAGTTAAAGCTCAACTCTGAGTTTTCTGCATGTGATTATTTCGTTGTTTAAAGAAAATAAAATGCAAACTTTTTAGTTTTTTCAGGTTTGCTTCACGGAGCCCCAAGAGAACAGTCGCGGCGCACAGTTTGGGAACCCCTGGTATATGAACTTGTTATCAAAAATCTGGTGTGACTGGCGCACAGCACACAACTTTCTCTTACCTTCGGTAATCGAAAGTTGTGTACTGTGCTTGTCACACCAGATTTTTTGTGTCGACATGTATTTAGTTTCCGACAGTAGGGTACAATTGAATTCAAGATGTAAAATTTATAAGTATGGGAAAATATTTATATTTTGTTACCATGGCAACCATTTTTCCTATCTTTCCTATGAAACACAAGAGTAAAGTGGTCTTCAGAAGATTTCAATCGCAAAATGAGAATATACATTTTAAAGAGAATCTAAAAAATAATTGATTTTTGAATTTAAAAAAAAATCGTTGGAGCAAATTTTGAGAAAATCGAAAAAAACTGAAAAAGTACATCAGTAAAGTACTAGTACTCTTTGGCCGATTTTGATTAAAAGCTTATTTTTCCGGTCCCGGGGGTGTTTAACTTAAATATAAAATTTCAACCTCATAGCTCAATTCCTTCATGCATAAAATTGAACACACACACACCCACCCACACACCCACACACACACAGACAGACCATGTCGCGAAAACCACTTTTTTGGATTCAGGGGACCTCAAAACGTGAAGATCCATCAAAATCTCGACATCGAATTTTTGACATGAATCCAATACTTTCTCTCTATATATATATTACATATATACATAGGTAAGAGAAAGTAAAAACAGGCGAGTGACCTCATTAATTATAAGATGGTTTCTCAATCAACATTTAAAAAATTTCCAGTTTTTAGGCCCCCTAAAGAGGAACGGCGTTTAGACCATTCAAACTAAACTGTGCTGGGCTTGTCACTTCTAATACAAGATTCAATTCTTCGTGTTTGTCAACAAAAGCAGTAAAGACTACGAGATTTCTTGCCTCCAATTTGGAGCCAATTTTCTTATTAAGAATCCCCATGCATTGCGTGGTTTTGTTATTTTTCTACCATTTTGTTTGTTTTTTTGACCACATCAAAGGCAACAAAATAAGATAGCAATGGACATCAATCAGACGAGTTAAGCAACGCCACTTAATTTTATTTGCAAATATTTCGCTAACATTTGAGCAGAATGGAAAGCATAATTCTTTTATTTGTAGCAGGCCACGTGAATAAATATAGCGATATTAAATTTTAAACAATGTGGTTTCTTGGCTCGGAGTATTTTCTCCGAATATTTCGAAGGCATTAATAATTAAAATTATTATATCCGGAGCAAACACTACAAGTTATTTTTCTCTTTTGCCAAGGCATCAGCTTGCACACGCTGCACGCCAAATCCTTTCGTAAATTTTAAAAAATTTTATAATTACTGTTTATAATTAAATAAATAATTTCTTTGTTACAATTCATTTTTCTATTCAATGTTGTTGAACAATATCTCTTTTTTCTTCATTTGTAGACAAATAAAAAGGATTAATTTACACATCTATTAATAATTTAACAATAGATATGTTAATTTGTTATTGGACTGCACTAAAATTATCCGTTTATTTGTAAATATTTCGATCGCAGTGAGATGAAATCATCCTCAGCACTGCAGGTGTTTTGCAAATCGTCACAAACTCCCATCTAATATGACAAAGCAAATAAGCATTCCATGAATGCAAATTTCATATTAGATGCGGGTTTGTGACGATTTGCAAAACATCTGCAGTGCTGAGGATGATTTCATCTCACTACGATCGAAATATTTACAAATAAACGGATAATACGCAAAGTTATTTAATTTTTGGCCGAAAGTATTGCGTTCCCCTTGGATTGGCCTTCTATATATATATATATACTTTTGTATATGGAAATTGCTTAAATGTGTGGAAAATTCATTTTTATAACAACTTTGACAAATATTCGAGCGTTTTCTTATAACGCCCTGGACCGAAACTGAATTCGTACACAGTTGGCCAATAAAAACAATTCAACTCAAACAGTTGCAATTTTCTTCATCATCAACATCTTGATGCTAAAAACCTAGAAGAAACTTGACGAGTAACCTAATCAAATAAAAATATATTATCTCGTCTTCTCTCAGTTTGCAAAAAGAGAATAAATGCATTCTTTTTTACTTTCTCGTATAGTATATAAAGTTGTGCCGCCGGCATTGGCGTTTAGACACCCCCCGCTTCGCCCCCCCCTGGACCCCCTCCAGCTGGCTCGGGCCTGCCTGTGGCGTACACTCGCCTTTTCTTAATTGAATCGTTTATTTCAGAAAGCACCTAAGTGCGCTTTTTTCAGCTTTCGTAAAACTAAAGAAAACTGTTTTGCAGCTTAAGTATAGGTCTAGTTTCCTTCAAATATTTTTTTACCAAATCAAAAACATGCTATTGGGATAATCTAAAAGATGTATTTACCTTTAAATTGTACAGTAGCACCAAAAACACATGATTTGAAATTTTGTAGCTTAGGTGGTTTCTGAAATAAACGATTCAATTATGAAAAAAAATTATCGTTACTATTCCAATCCAGTGCCTGCTTGAGGATTTGTTTACATCCATAGAATATATATATATGCAAAGAATACATAGATATATCTCTATACATTTCCTATGGGAGAAATCGTAACTTTAAGAATTAATAACTCAAAAAGTTATAGGAAATTCGGGACCCGAGTATTTTTCCTGGACTCTCCATAACGTCCTCTATAAGACTACAAAATTTCGTTTCAAAATTCCAACGGGAAGTTGGTCAAACAGAGCGAGACAGACGGACACTCCGCTATTATTATATATAGATAGATACAAATGTTCGATTCAGATCTGGAAATGTCTAATCCTTTTTTCGTTCGTACAGACATTGTTCAATGTTTTTCAATTCTAGATGTGATTTGGATGGAAAAGTGAACTATTGATATCCGCAAACAAATGATATACCGATACTGAGTGAAACACAAAAAGTGGACTATTGCCAGGAAGGAAATTCTTTTTCATAAATAATCTGCTAGAAATATTTGCAATAAATTAAGTAGCTGACAAAACCTGTCCAATTTCTTCACCTTTAAACAATCAATTGCAGCTAGAGGTTTTTCACAAACTTGTTCATCTTAAGATTATTTCGCTTGAAGAAAGTCCACTGCTCAATATTTTGTGCCCTTCGAGTCAAAAAACAGCAATGCAGGAGAATTCCTAAAAAAAAGAGGAAGGAGCTAAAAGTCTATTTGCAGAGTGAATCAGTCCGTTTGAAATATATAACAGGGGGTCTGTAAAGATAACATTTCTCGGGTTAGGTCGAGTTGGATGTTGAGATTTACTCGACGTTCAGAGGTTTGGATTTGTCTCATCCACCGACTTGGGAGTAAGCAGAGTGAGGCTCCTAAACCAAACACAAGCGCGATTACACGCATCCCAGCTTCCTGTAGATCTCAGAGACAAACCCAAACCTCTGAGGCATCCACCAAGCAGACCCGAGGACCAGCAAGACTGCGACTCCGAAAACCTCCTCCATCACTACCACCTGACCTCCTTCTCTCTTGAAAATGGCTCCAAAAGGAGAGCCGAAACGTCGAGTAAATCTCGAGCTTCGCATACACCCGGTCGCTTAAGCTTTCCAGGATTTATATATATAAAATGAAGAATAAAAAATGTTGATTTCATTCCTCTAAATCGCATTGGAAATTATTTGATAATATGAAGATTTGGGATTAATTTGTTTGCTTTTGTTTTTTTATTTTAATAAAAGGGAAAAAATTTGTAAAAAAAAAAGATGTCAAATGACGAAAGAAAACTCACCAAATGATGTTGTAGAAGAAGAAAAATTTCCATTTCATTCGAGCCTTGCAAATAGATAAAATTTTTGTGATTTCAAAAAATAATTCACTGATGTTAAAGTTGATCATTAATAATAAAGCCAAATTTATCTCTCTAAAAAATAAAAAAAATTTATAAAAAGATATGATATTATATAAAAATATAAGATTTTTGTTTTTACCTTTCTAGATAAATGAAGGAATAAAATGAAATAAAAATGATTTGTCCAAATAAATAAGAAATTTGTTGTGAATTCCATTCTCTTAAAAATAAAATATATACAATTCTATGTATGAAAAAACATCGAGAGAAATTAAAATAATTGAAATAATTCAAAGTAAAGTGTTGATCCAAGCGATCTCGTGTTAAAAATAGTTTCTGCCAGAACGAAGTCTCTTCTAATGGATAAAATAAATGTTTTAAGCAAAAGAAAATATTAAAAGCATGAAACGCTGCGGACCAAAATGAGATTTGCAATTCGTTTTTTAGGAATTTCGAGAACTTTTTTGTTTTATTTAATAATAATGTCTGAAACAGGAAAATCGTCGACTAGAGTAGAGGATATTTTTTTATTTATTTAAAAACAAAGAGAAACAAACCATGAAATAAATATTAAAAATTTGAAAGAAAGTTGCCCAGAAAATGAATCCTAACCAAAATTTTGTAATTGCAGACTCCGGGATGTAATGATTAAATAAATAAACAAGTTTAGAAAATTTCGAATTGCCTTCAAGGAATTCATTCCAAATTTGTGATTTCTCCAAATTAAATTCAGTATCTGACTCCATTTTTTTTAATTATTTTTGTTTTGATAAAAGACAAGGCGGGAATTAACGTCGCCCACGTGACATAACCTCAAAATTATAAATATTTACATTTGATTTTATAATACTCTTTGACCAGGGAATAATAAATTGGCAAAGAATAATAGCGAGCGAGATAACCTATATTTAGTGAGTCCAAGATTATAAAATGAAAACAAATGAGTTTTTAAAAAAAGTTTATATTTAACCTCGATATAAATAAAAAAACATGTTTTCTTATAAAAAAAAAAATATTTACAAAAGTATTAGTATTAGTAAATTAATTAATAAGCAGGAGGTGGCTGTTGAGTAGGCAAAAGACCGAATCGTTTCTTTATGATGATCCTCTGCTCTGAATATTTATCTTCAGGTGAAAATCGAGCTATCAAAAGAAATTAAAAAACATTTAATGCCTTTAATAAGTAGATAAAGTAGAGAGGAGAGGAAATAAATACCTGGGTGAGCTGACATGGTGGGATTGCCTGCTGGATCGACTTTCTAAGAAAAAAAGAAAATAAATAATACTTTCTTTTAAAATAAAGTAGATATAATTTATTAAACTTGCCTTTAGTGTATAAACACGATCGCCTTTTTCATTTAAATAATAATAAAGCAACATTTTTATTCAATTTATTATTATTTATAGGTATGTATAATTATAAAATGAAATTAATAAATAATCGATTGAACAACAAATTTCCACACTAGTTTAAAAGAGGAATAAATGAAAAATGAGCATAAAACATAGATAAATAATAAATTTGTGTTTATGCAGCAATTCACGCACGTTTTTTTTTTTTTTTATGCTTTAGGTAATGCCAAATTAACAAAAGTTAAACTTGTAAGCAGAGTTGGCAAGTTTTATCCTGCCGAGTATAATACACGGTTTTATACATGTATAAAACTATCACGGATAAAACTAGGCTTATGTATAAAACTGTAAAAAACCAACCCCCTTGAAAAAAAGCTTTTATTTCAAATTTTTTAATGTTTTAGAGCATTGACGATGTTGTTTGCTTTTTAATTAGTGAATAATATAATCAAAATGTTAATAAAATAATTGAAAAATGAAATTCAAAAATTAATTATGGAAACCTAACCTAGAGCTGTCAATTCATTTGGAAGTATATTTATTATTTTCTTTAATTAATTAATAACAGATAATTAAATTTAGTTTGCTTTTATTTATTTAGGTTTCTGATAAGGATCTAAACATATGAAAAATTAATTTTAGAATATATATGGCCCGAAAAGTGGAATTTAACAGGTGTGGCAAATCTATTACCTCAAGATTTTAAAATATTCAAAAGTGATATTTGTTTTGGTTTCTATAATAGAAAAAGAAGAAAAAACTATACTACTGTTTTTAATTTTATCTTAATTTGTTCTTTCAAGATGCATTTTTATATGGTTAATAAAGAAAAAACAAAATTTGAATTAAAACATTTGGAAAGCATCTTATCTTATTTTTGAATATAAAATTATCTAAGTTGACGAGAAGTTGCTGTTAATGTTATGTAATGGAAGAGAGTAAGACAGGTGCAGCAAATAAAGAGAGCCTTTGGATGCCAAATGCCGAAAAGGAGATGTTTCGCACAAAATTGTATTCGTCCATCCTCAGTCTCTCAGTTCTTTGTATAAGCCTACCAGGACTGAGATTGGACGAATAAAATTTTGTCCGAAACGTCTTCTTTTCGGCATTTGGCATCCAAAGCCTCTCTTTATTTGCTGCATCTGTACTTGCTCTCTTCCATTCTAAAAAATTATCCAAAAAAGAATTATTAAATGTCAAAATAATAAGTATGAATATACTGAATCTTGATTATGTTTTGTTCATGCCTAATGTATTAAAAGAATGAATTGCTTACACAAACTTTAAACAATACCTGTATTAGACTGGTTGTGAAGTGTTTAATAATTGTAACATTAATAAATAAATGCATTGTATTGTATATATACATAAAAATATTTTGTTATTTTTAGGCTGAACGCACACCGATTGAGCAAAAACTTTTTCTGACAAAACGTTTTGCCCGAAACTTTTTTTCAATGCTTTTCTATCGGTCAACGCACGAAGAGACAAAACACAATTGGTCACCATCATCGAACATGCTTTGTCCGAAATCGTTTTTGCTCCATCAATGTGCGTTGGCATCGAGCAAAACGTTTTCCTCTTGGGCAAAACATTTTGATGGCATCAACCAGTGGATAGGAAACCTACAGGTCCTCACTTCAAGGTGGTTTAAAGCCATAGCATTGAATGGAGATTACGTTAAAAAATATTGTTGTGTATTTAAAAGATTGGGGAATAACAAGGTGTATTTGATTTTTGAATAAAACAACCCCTGTTTCAGAAAAAATGTGTTGCATTACCTATTGAACTCCCTCGTATTTAATTTACTCAGGCTGATAAATTAAATAAATAATCTGTTGCCAGCCTTGAATACCCTCTATAGTTACCATCAACAAAGTAATAAGTAGTATAAGACTTTACGATAACCGTTATATATGAGATAATATATATTGGGGTCCAGGCATTTTTATTTAAGCCATTTGGTATCCAAATGGCTTAAATAAAATAATCGGACTACCTGGGGTCCGAACCCGCGATGTTTGGTATACGAGGTTAGCACGCCAAGCCCCGAGGGCAAAAATTATTTAAAAAGGTAAATTTTAGAATTTTGAAGTTTAGGCTTTCACAGTTGTTATCATTAGTAAAAGAATTTGATTTTCGGTTTAACTGTGGTTTATTTGTAACAATTGAAATTCCCTGGCAGTGCCGTACAGATAAATGAAATTATAAGTTAGCATTAAAAATAAAAGGAAATTGATAATATGATTTAAAAAAAAAAAGTGCAGGAGGTGGATTTGAACTCGCAAGGTTTGGTTACGTGAGAATGGAAAAAAATGTGGACTAATTAACCACTTTAGCCTTTTTTTTTTTTTTTTTATAAGTTGTTTATTCAAGCCATCACAATATATACAGATTTTTTTTTACAATAATAAACAATTGTTTACTTATTATTAGAGTCAGCCTGTGTCCCTTTGGGGATCTCGCGGCTTTTGGATTTTTTTTTTTTTTTTTTTTTTTTTGTCAAATAGACATAATCAAACGTTATATACATTTATCTCTTTTCTTTTTTGTTTTTGTACCATATTGTCCTTCAGCTAGGAAAGGCTAAAGTAAACCTAGCTGTAACATCTTTAAACTTAATTCTAACCTAATCCTAAACTTATTAACTATATAACAAATAACAAAGTAAATGAATAAAAATAAAAAAAAACAAATAAAAATAAAAAATATAAAAAAGAAGAAATGTGTCCTGTCACTTTATCTGTCTAATTTAGCACTTGTGAGATTTTTCACTTCTCTGGACACTTTATTGGTTGGACACCTCCGATTATTTCTAAGTTCATATATAATTATTTTTCTACCATTCTTGAATCCAGAAATATTTCTTTTTCTTTTTTACCAGCTCCTTGGTGTCTTTAATTGGGATATCCATGTTGAACCGCCACCTGCGATCCGGGTCGGAGCCCTTTAGGTGGGGTTCGTAGATAATTTTTTTATTTTTTTATGCCGAAATATGTGGTATATAATAGGAATACCATCTTCATCTTGGATGTAGCCTCTGTTATCTAAATATATAAATGCTTCTGGGGGGATGTGTCCGGATTTTAATGTTTCTTCGAAATACAATTCGTTAGGATATATTGCTCCAAATATCAGACTGTTTCTTGTGTTTTGCGATGCATTTAGATAATAATCTCTAATTAGCCTGATTATGAAGCAATCTATCCTATTTATGTTTGCTAAATCGTATATTTTTTTGTTACTAATGTAATGTAGATATCCAGACTCCGCCGAACGATATTGTCCCAGACATGCTCTGAGACATGACCGCTCGAAGGCTCTCAACCTCTCCATTACACTCGCGCTTTGATTGAACCAGATGCTACATCCATAAGTAATTATTGGTCTTACAAGGAGCTGGTAACAGAGTAATTTCACTTTGGGATCTAAGTATTTATTGTAAAATAAATTTTTGTGTATCATGAAAGCCGCCCTTGCTTTTTGCTGTTGTATTTCTACGTGCTTATTAAAATGTAATCTATCATCGAAGTTTATGCCTAAATATTTTACTTGATTTTTATGTGGGATGGTTTTATTGTTTATTTCAATTTTGAAGTTTTTATAATTTTTTTTAAAACTGTTTGTTGTTTTTCTCAGAGTAGGCCGAAAAAGAATGGTTTCACACTTATCTAGATTTATTTTTAATTTCCATGTGTTATAATAATCGTAAATTTTTTCAAATAGATTTTGCAGATTTTTTTGAATAAGTGAGCAATTTCTCCCGGACGCGTAGATAATTAAATCGTCAGCAAATGCCAGTGCGCTTTTCATTTTGTCTTTGTTGATGTTGAATATATACATTAGATCGCTTATGTAAATGTTGAATAAAAGAGGAGAATTTACAGTTCCCTGTTGAAGGCCCTCTTTCATTGCGAATTCGTTTGAATAAGCAGAGCCGTTGTCGACGAAGAAGGATCTTTCTCCTATCATGTCATATACCATTTTGATCATGTTGCGGTCAAATCCTTTTTTTATCATTTTGTAGATGAGGCCTTCTCGCCATGAACCACTTTAGCCACACTTTGATTAATTGCTTTAGAGAAAATTAAGCCATATGAGAAACATGAAATAAAAAGAAGTATTAAAAAAATTTTAATTTTCCACATATGATATATCATTTTTCTTTACTTTTTATGCTGATTAATAATTTATAATCAAATCTTCAAAAAAATGCATAGTTTTCAAAAAATAAAATGGACAAAAAGTTAGATTGTTTATGTCTTAATGTAATTAAACCAAAAACTCTATCTAACATATGATACATGTCATTAATTCTTGAATTCCCCCTGATTCCAGAGAACTAAAGCCCTTTTAATTATATGATCTAATTTGGGAGTTATTGGCGATCAAAGTTAAGCTTATTTTCGACCTTAATGACGTCAACACTCAATTTTCTATATTATCGAAAAAGCTTATTTAGCATTGTCTGATTAAAACCAAATTTTTACCAGAGATTTATAATTAAATAATGAGTTTTTTTCTAAAGTTTCATTGAGATTGGTGAAGAAATAAATAAAATATTGACTATTTTGTAAATTGAGTTTTAGAATTCGCGATCCCGGATGGGTAAAGAGAGCCGTCTATGAACCGGCTCTGGGCTTCCATCTGAGATCCCGAATTCTAAAACTCAATTTACAAAATAGTCAATATTTTATTTATTTCTTTACCAATCTCAATGAAACTTTAGAAAAAAACTCATTTTTTAATTATAAATCTCTGGTAAAAATTTGGTTTTAATCGGACAATGCTAAATAAGCTTTTTCGAAAATATATAGAATTGAGTGTTGATGTCATTAAGGTGGAAAATAAGCTTAACTTTGATCGCCAATAACTCCCAAATTAGATCATATAATTAAAAGGGCTTTAGTTCTCTGGAATCAGGGGGAATTCAAGAATTAATGACATGTATCACATGTTAGATAAAGTTTTTGGTTTAATTGCATTAAGGCATAAACAATCTAACTTTTGTCCATTTTATTTTTTGAAAACTATGCATTTTTTTGAAGATTTGATTATAAATTATTAATCCGCATTAAAAGTAAAGAAAAATGATATATCATATGTGGAAAATTAAAATTTTTTTAATCCTTCATTTATCTCATGTTTCTTACATTGCTAATTTTTCCATAAAAGGATTATTCAAAGTGTGGCTCAAGTGGATAAATCGTCATTATTTTTTTCCACTCTCACGTAACCAAACTTCGCGAGTTCAAATCCACCTCCTGCACTTTTTTTTTTTTATTCTTAACTGTTTTTTATACCTCCTGTGAGGGGGAGGGGGGGCTGGCGTATTAATTTTTAAAATTTTATATTCAAAATAAAATTTATTTCCCAAAATAATAAAAACTCTGCAGCTCACAACTAGGTCGGTCCCCTTTGTTTTGCGCCCCCAGCCCAGTTGCCCCCGTGGCGGGCGCCTGTCTTTCCTTTCCGCCTTCGTTACGGCCCTGTTCCCTGGTAACAATTACAACGTTTCGGCTCAATCTGTGGCTTTCAGGTACAATTTAGCTAAGATTATAAAGGTTGTTACATCTGTGACGATCTCAATTGAATTCAATTTAGAATTTAGACTTTTATAGTTGTTATCATTAACAAAAAACGCTTCGGCCATTCATTCTGTGGTCAAAAAGTTAAAATTTTTGCAAACAAACCATAGCAAAACTCAAATCTGTCTTTTTTACTTTCTCGTACCCTATATATGAAATATATGAGAGAGAGAAAGTATTGCGATCATGTCAAAAATTCGATGTCCAGATTTTGATGGATATACATGTTTTGAGGTCCCCTGAGTCCAAAAAAGTGGGTCCCGCAAATTGGTCTGTGTGTGTGTGTGTGTGTGTGTATGTATGTGTGGACAGATTTTTAACATGAAGGAATTGAGCTACCGGATTGAAATTTTATATTTAACTTAGGTACCTTCCCACACGCTCAAAATAAGCTTTTGAACAAAATCGGCCAAAAAATTTTTAAAAATAACCATAGTTTATTTCAAGCAGTCAACATTTAAAATCCAAGTTTGAAACTAAGGTGCTATCGGAAACTAAATATATCTCGACACAAAAAATCTGGTGTGACCAGCACAGTGCGCAACTTTCTCTTACCGAAGGGTAAGAGAAAGTTGTGTGCTGTGCGCCAGTCACACCAGATTTTTTACTTTCTCTTACCCTATATATGAAATATATAGAGAGAGAAAGTATTGCGATCATGTCAAAAATTCGATGTCGAGATTTTGATGGATATACATGTTTTGAGGTCCCCTGAGTCCAAAAAAGTGGGTCCCGCAAATTGGGTCTGTGTGTCTGTGTGTGTGGAACCATTTTTTTAGCATGAAGGAATTGAGCTACCGGATTGAAATTTTATATTTAACTTAGGTACCTTTGAAGAATCTCAAAATAAGCTTTTGAACAAAATCGGCCAAAAAGTACTAGTACTTTACTGATGTACTTTTTCAGTTTTTTTCGATTTTCTCAAAATTCCCTCCAAGGATTTTTTTTTAAATTCATAAATGAACTATTTTTTAGATGCTCTTTAAAATGTATATTCTCATTTTGCCGTTGAAATCTTCTGAAGACCACTTTACTCTTGTTCTTCATAGGAAAGATAGAACTGGTTGCCATGGTAACGGAATTTAAATCTTTTTCTTTTTATTAGATTAAAAATCAATTATTATTTAAATTCCCATTTATTTTTTTTTTTATTTCTGTTTTAATTGTTTCCAAGAAAACATATATATATATCTCTCCCACTTGCAAACATTATCGTCTCTCTCTACTCTTTTTAAATTCCCTTTCCACCTTATCTTCGCATAGAAACAATGTTAATTTCCTATAGGGATTTGTATGTTAATTTCGATTCAAAAGGGGGGTCCCCTTTGGAACTTTTTAGGCATTTAAAATTTTTTTTCCCAATTCTTATGAAATTTTGTATTTATTTACGAATCTATATTGTGTATAAAATGTCCAAATATGAGATTAAAATTTTGAAAAATAACCATAGTTTATTTGAAGCAGTCAACATTTAAAATGCAAGTTTGAAACTAAGGTGCTATCGGAAACTAAATATATCTCGACACAAAAAATCTGGTGTGAACAGCACGGTGCACAACTTTCTCTTACCGAAGGGTAAGAGAAGTTGTGTGCTGTGCGCCAGTCACACCAGATTTTTTAAGTTTAATTTAGATATGTCAATCATTTGCCAACTGGCATTTTTGAAAATTTGTTTTTATATATAAATAACAGGGAGGTAGGGAGGGACTATAAGCTGCGAACATAGGCGAGGTAATCGTAAACTGAAGTGGGAGGGTGAGGAAGCTTGTCGGCCATCTTGTCTTGACCTCAACATTAGACCTGTCCATTGGAACCTGTGTAAAAAGTATAAGAATTAACAAGCGAATAATTAATGAAAAAATAATTAATAGTGGCAACTATTTATCATATAATATACATGGTATGTTTTTATGATTATTTTGCCCTTATTCATCTTATATCGAAGTTAAATAATTAATATTTTTATCATTATTTTAAAATTTATTGACAACTCTCTTTGAGGTTAAAACTTATATTTTTCTATTTTTTTACTACCAAATAAGTAGTTTTTTAACATTATTTATTTATTTCTATTTATTTTTATCTCATATAAAGGTTTTTTTTTTCAAAAGGAAGCAAATTGTTCGACATATGGTTGTTCCAATCGTAGCGATGAACCAGGCAAAAGTAAAATGCAAAAAATAGAGGAGATTTCAAGAAAAATAACTTTTCACTCGTAAGTATACATTATATCAACGTTCTAATTAGCAAAGTGCCTAACTCCATTTTTGTTTATTTTTTTAGGAGATCCAAAAAACATTTGATTGTCATTTTTAGAGCCACTGAACATTTTGAAATTGAATTTTCTTATTAAGAAGCATTGAGACAATTCCTTCTTCTTATGTAAAATAAAAGCGAATTAATAAACATTTTTATAAGATTTTTAATTGATTATCTTTTCCCATTATTCCAAACATTTCTGGCGGTATGTAAGTTTACTTTTCAATGTGAGGAATATGTATTGTTTATTATTAAAAAAAATATATATAGAAATTTTAAACAATTGTCTTCTGCTGGAATATGTTTTTTTAATTTATTTAAATGAGATTTGGTGGCTGTGAATGTATTAGATTTTGATAGGGCAGGTTCAGCCAAATAAAAAGCCTTTATATGCTTCTCGACTCCGGAGACGTTTCGAGATATTTTTAATGTCTCATCGTCAGTCCGGATCGAAAAATAGCATAATGGTAGTCATTAGTATACAGCATATGTACCTTTATGCTATTTTTCGATACGGACTGATGATGAGACATTAAAAATATCTCGAAACGTCTCCGGAGTCGAGAAGCATATAAAGGCTTTTTATTTGGCTGAATCTGCCCTATCAAAATCTTAATTTATTTAATTACAGAAACTTCGAGGGCGTTAGTTATCTTCATCAGTCTAATACAATACAAATTCAGATAAAAAAATATATATTTAATTTACCAAGGGCAATGATATCGTCATTAAGTTACTGTCTAAATTTTATAGAATTTGAATTGAACAGTCTATTATCCAACTTGAGCGCCTTATTGCTGAAAATTTCAATTTCTCCTATTCAATTTAATTTAACTCCTTAGCAATGATAAATGACCTCACATAATATATATTATATGTAATTTATTTAAACTTGCTATTTTAGAGAGCTTATTACAAGAGCGGATACAATGGGGGGGGGGGGGGGGTTAAGGGGGTATTTACCCCCCCCCCCTCCCCCGAGATTTGAGAAAAATATTTTTTATTTTTATTATTTAATTATATATAATTAATTTTAAAAATTAATACTTAAAAATTTGATTTGTATTTATATTCTGGTAAACAAGTACAGAATGCGCCTTTAAATTACCGAAATTAAGAATAAATTGTGTGATGTGCGACCAGTCACACCAGATTATCGCCCCCCCCCCCCCTGGGAAACTCCTCTGGATCCGCCCTTGGCTTATTATTTAGTTTTTATAAGAAAAAAAAAACATCTCCAATAGTTTATATCACTTAATTATGAAATTTTTGCGCTCTTATGAATATTTACTTTTTTTCGATTTTTAATTTTTTTGAGAACTAAAAACCTAAAAAAATTCGAAAACTATAATTTTAAATAGTCTATTTATTCGTTTATTTATTTAGGGGGCAGTATAATATTGAAAATCTTTATTATAACTCTATATAATTTTCTATTAGACTCAATGGATAATTCAATATTGCGGTCAAGACAAGATGGCGGACGTGACGTATCCGTGACGTAGGCTTTCGACAATTTTCTCAGCTCAATGTCCCTCCCTACCTCCCTGATAAATAATAAAAAATAGGACTCATTCTAGTCATAAATGATTTTTTTTGAATTTCCTTTCTCGTTGGGTTTGCGCATGCGCATCTCGAGTTTTATACATATTATACGTTTTATACATCTTATACAGTTTTATCCGCGATTTTTGTATAAAACTGCAAAATAATGTATAAAACCCAACTCTGCTTGTAAGCAAAGGTTAAATTTTTTAAGTTAAAATTTATTAAAAATATTATTGATATAATTTTAATTGAGTTTTTTATTATTTTTTTTAGCTATTTGAAAAATTTTAAAATAAAAATAACTAAAAAAATTCCGCCTTTCTGTTATTTTCAGGGAAGTTTTAATTTTTAAATTTAAGCAGTTGGCTATTTGCTTGCAGGCGTTCCCGGCAATTTCAGAGCAAATTTTTCTAACTTCACTTTAAATAATGCCCAATTTTTATTCTGTCAAAGTTTATTTCCTGGTCAAAATAAATGAATAGAAAGAAACAAATGGTTTATTAAAATAAAAGAATAAGTAATAATAAAATAAAATGGATGATTGTACTCAAATTTTAGATGATGATTTTCTTCAAACCCAAATTATAAATGAACATGAGCAAGTGAGTTTTATATATATATATTTCTATAATCAAAATACTTATGTAAAAGACACTTAATTAATGGAATATTTAATAAAATTTTAGGTTGCTTATATTTTAATACAAGATACGCAATATCCAATTTTTACTGGAGTGAATGTGATTGGAAGAGGATTGCCAAGCTCAATTATCATTGACCATAAGGTAATATCTCATTAATTTATTTTATATCAATTCTAATATTAATTTTTTATATCTAACAATACGCAAGAAAGAATTTATCGGCGATGACGAATAAAAAGGTGGCAGATCATAAAATGTGGCAGGAGAAGGAGCCAGCCACTAGATAGGGAAACTTTGCATAATGTCAGTTTTTATGACCTGAAAAGGTGAAAAGGGCAATGTATAAAAATAGAATAAAGAATCAAAAAATAAAATTGAGTATTACAGCGTTAACAATCTCAATGCAATTATTATGCAATGAATTGCAGATAGAGTTGTTATGCAATTTATATTAATTTACAAAATGTGTGCATAAGCCTAAATAAAACCCACAATATAATGTTGAGTTGTAGTGGATAGAGACCACATTAATCGTTGACTTTTTCTCCTAATACATTTTCTGATAGAATATGTTTATCATGCTACATTCTCCTTAAAATCTTTCATTTCTCAAAGTCTTTGATAACAAAAATCATCAGATTTTTCTGAGAGTTTCTTAAGAAGAAAATTTTCTCGCATAGCTTTAAACCAACATTTTGTCAAAGAAGCCAGGTAGCTTAAGTTTTGCTCACAAAATAGTGAAAAGACCGTCTTTAAGATTGAGTTTCTCTCAGTGTAGTAGTCAAGGAACCCAATGTAAATGTACTTGGGCATTTCTGAGGATTATTCCATAGAGATTTTAACGACACTTGTGAACCTCATCAGTATCCTTTTGCAAATTATTCAACAAATATTAGATGTGACCGTCCACATGAAAAGGTACCAAATCTTCACTGGCCTAAATTTTCAGGAGAGCCGATTTACTAAAAAAAGTTCAAAATCAATTTTTTTTATTACTGATTCCGATTCTTGTCTGTTTGTTTGGATCTAGCCACCGAGAACTTTAAGGGCACGGGCACACGGATGACTTTTGTCACGCAACAGTTTTGTCACTAGCAGCATGAGCCGTTGCCGTCACATTACATAAGTTTTTGTGGGAGTAGCGCACACGAGACGTGACGAGACACTAGAGTGACCTACTCGTTGCGAGGCAAAAGTCACCCGTGTGCGCATGCCCTAAACAGGGATAAGTTTATTTATTTACATTATGATGTCATTCTTCTTTGTTATTTTTTTTTCATTGTTAATAAAGTTTTATTATAATTTTTTAATATTGATACATTAATATTTAATTGCTCCCGAGTTTGGCGTAGTAGGTAGCGTGCCTACCTCCTATATCAAACGTCGCGGGTTCGGACCCAGGCAGTCCGATGATTTTATTTAAGCCATTTGGATACCAGATGGCTTAAATAGAAATGCCTGAACCCCACAATAAATATATACATTACAACGGTTATTGTCTAATGTCTTAAATGGCCTAAGTTGCCGAAAAGACTGTGTGAATGTGTGTGTGAGTGTGAGTGTGAATGTTAAAAAAAAAAAAAAAAAAATTTTTAATTAATTTTCTTCATAAATTTTTAAAGCATTTTATTTTTGCAGACTTTATCTAAAGAACATGCAGCGATCGAAATTAATGATTTTGAAACACATTTTATATATGACAAAGGAAGCCGAAATAAAACTCGACTTTCTAAGGTAATTAATAATAAACTAGCCGCGGCGCCCGCCTTCGCGCCTACCTTGGGAAGGTGCTTAAATAGAGCGTGACAGACCAATGGACATTAGCGAATTATATAAATAGATATATTGAAATATTTTTAACAATAAATTTAATTTAATATCAAATTTTTTTTTTTTAGGTTACTTTAAAACCTCAAATAAGATATCAATTACAAAATAAAAGTAAAATACTCTTTGGAGATTTAGAAGCAACTTATTATATTTTAGATAGATATAATAAAAATACCTCATTTATATCTGAAGGTAAATATCCCTTAAAATCAATTTGTAGAAGATTTATTCAAAAATACAAATATTTTGCAGAACAAAAAGAATTTTCTATTACAGACGATGAGATTTTTAAAAAACCTGATCCATTTCGAAGTGATTCTCCTCTTTCCACAAGTCTCTTAGAAAATATGGATGAAATATATTCAGAACAATTATTGGATGATAAAATTGATGATAAAAATTTAACAAATAAATGTGGAGGTAAAAAAATTTAAATTTACAACAATGAAGCATTTATAATTAAAATTTTTTTTTAATATTATTTTAGATGAACAAAATAACTCGCTTGGTGAAGAGATAGAAAAACAAATTTTATCAGACCATGAAGAAAATTCTAAAAAGGAAACTCATAATAAAGGAGGAAATGAAAAGGAAGATCTCTTGTCTGGTGAAGAAACTGATCCAGAAGGCGTCTATGATTTATTAACTGAGAAAAGTAAAAATTTAACTAAAAAAAAAAGATCAAAAAGTTAACGAGAAGATCCAAGATATGGCAACTGATAAAGAATCTGATAAATATATCAAAATTAATGATGAATCAGAAAAAATTAATCAAGAAGATATTTGCGAATTGACTACTCAAAAAGAATCAGAAATAACTCACAATAAAGATTTAATAGAGAAAAAAGATGATGAATTGAGAAATGAATCAGATCCAGAAGGTATTAATAAGGTGGCAATTCAAAAAGCTACCCAAATGGAGAAGGAAGAGGGCATTCAAGGAATGACAACTCAAAAAGATAAGGAATTGCATATTGAGAACAAGACACATGACGAATCAGATCCAGAAGACAATTTGTTTAAAAACATCGAATATAGTTATGAAACTGAACAAAAAAAGATAAATGAATCAGGAGATGAGACTGACCCAGAAGATACCTATAAAATAACGAATCAAAGAGCAACAGAATTACCTGATCCAGAGGACATTCATGAAATGGCAACTCAAAAAGCTAAGGAATTGGGATTTGAGAACAAGACAAAATCAGGAGATGAAACAGATCCAGAAGACAATTTGTTGAAAAAAATTGAATCTGGTTATGAAACTCAAGACAAAAAGATATATGAAATAGCTACTCAAAAAGCGACGGAACTAGATTCTTCTTCTTCTAGAAAAGAATTTAATGAATCAGAAGATATTTGCTTAATTGCGACAGAAAAAGCTAAGGAAATACCGATTGAGACCATAACTAGACATGATGGATCCGTTGATGAAACGGACAGAGAAGGCATTTATGACCTCGCAACCCAAAAAGCTACGGAACTACATCACTTTAACGATTTACCTAAGAAAAATATGCCAAAATCATTTGATGAATCCGGCTCTGAAAAGATTTATGAAATGGCCACACAAAAAGCTACAGAATTATCACCAAATAAAAGTAACAAAGAAATAGCTTTACAAGAATTGTTCCAAAATAAGAGTTACAAGACTGTTGATGAATCAGACAATGAAACCGATCAAGAAGATATTTGTTTAATTCCGACACAAATAGCTAAAGAATTGCCTATTGATAATAAGACACATGACGGATCAGGAGATGAAACAGATCCAGAAGATATTTACCTAATTCCAACACAAATAGCAAAGGAATTGCCTATTGAGAACAAAACTAGACATGAGGGATCAGGAGATGAAACAGACCCAGAAGATATTTGCCTAATTGCGACACAAAAAGCTAAGGAATTGCCTATTGACAACAAGACACATGATGGATCAGGGGATGAAACAGATCCCGATGATATTTACACAATTCCGACACAAATAGCTAAGGAATTGCCTATTGAAAGCAAGACACACGATGACAACAAAACTAGACATGATGGTTCAGGGGATGAAACGGATCCAGAAGGAATTCATGAAATGGCAACTCAAAAAGCTAAGGAATTGCCTATTGACAACAAGACACATGATGGTTCAGGGGATGAAACAGATCCAGAAGATATTTACCTAATTCCAACACAAAGAGCAAAGGAATTGCCTATTGAGAACAAAACTAGACATGATGGTTCAGGGGATAAATCAGATCCAGAAGGAATTCATGAAATGGCAACTCAAAAAGCAACAGAATTAAAACAAAATATGAATCACAAAACAGTTGATCCTTTTGAAATTGCTACTGATCTAGAAGACATTTGCGAGTTGGCTACACAAAAAGCAACTGAAATATCACAAACTAAAATCGTAAAATCAAACGATCAGATTGAAAAAAGCATATTTGAAATGGCAACACAAAAAGCAACTGAATTACCTCAAAGTAAGATTGCAAAAGCACAAGATGATGAAAAAGACATTTTTGAAACTTCAGTAGAAATAGCATTGGACGATAATTCTTTCAAAATAATAGATGAATCTGGCGAAGAAACAGATACAGAAGGCATTTATGAAATAGAAACTCAAAAAGCTACTGAAGTACCTCAAAGTAAAACAAACAAATTTATTCTTGAATCACGTAATGGAGCTAATCTAAAATCTATTTGCGAAATGGAAACTCAAAAAGCCACGGAATCTACAACATCAACAGAAATAACTCATTTTAAAAAACCTAATGAAGTTTTATTAAAATCTCTGCCTTCCACGTCCAAAACCCAAGAGATACTTTACACTGATTCACCAAACAAAATTAAAAAACCAGGGCAAAGGAATTTATTAAAGAACACAAATCCAGGGAAAAAGAGTGAAGCTGAAAAAGAACCATTCAACCATGAATTGCTTAATAATTCTATTGAAAATAAACAAAGGTATAATGATGATTCTTTTAATGACGAATTATCAAATGTTGCAACTCAGCAAATGAATGAAGAATATTTGCAAATTTTAAATAAAAATAAAGAGATACGGCCGCCTTATTCACAAGATTCATCATTTAATGATGAATTCGCAATTGCTGAAACTCAACCTATGACTGAAGAATTTGATCAAGTTTTGAAAAAAAGAAATTCTTTTCTAATGTCTACACCAAAGAGTAAAGATTCATTACAAAATATGCAAAAATGGTTGAGTTCAGATCGACATTGTCCTGGTCAATTCAAACCTGAACTTTCTGCTTTATCCACTGAAAAGTCATTGCCTATTAATCTTGAAAATTCTGCTGACAGTCCAATTATATCTCAACAAATGAAAACAAGAAGTAGAACGAGAAAAGCTCTGGAAATACCTTTAGATATAGATAAAGGAAATGAAAATCTTCCTAAAAAAAGAGGAAGACCTAAAAGAAATGCAAATGCTAAAAAACCTCAAACTGAAGAAAATGAGCAAAAAAATTCAAATAGTAATCAAGAAAAAACAGAACAAATAAATGAAACGCCTTGGTTGAAACGTTCAGGAAGAGGTAAAAAAAATTTTAGAAAGTGTAAATCCAAAGCCTTCAACATCAAAAACAACTTCACATTTAAGCGAAGAGGAAAATTCTAATAAAAATGAAAGAAGAATAAAGAGAATTGATTCCCCTATGATAGACATAAATCAACAAAAAGAAGATTCAATTGAATCTAAGAAGAAGAAAAGAACTTCACATTTAACTGAAATAGAAGAAGAAAATGAAGCCACTCCACGAGGAAGAGGAAAAAAAACAGTAACACCAAGTATAGACACAAATACTTCATCAAAACAATCAAAGGAAGATTCTATAGAAGCTGTAAACACAAGAAGAAAGAAACAAACTTCAGTTTCAAGTGAAGAAAATGAAGTTACTACTCGAGGAAGGGGAAGAAAAAGAATAGATTCACCAAATATATTAATAAAACAACCAGAGGAAGATTCTATAAAAGCTGTAAACACAAGAAGAAAAAAACAAACTTCAGTGTCCAGTGAAGAAAATGAAGTTGCCCCACGAGGAAAAGGAAAAAGGACAGTAGCACCAAGTATAGACTTAAAAACATCATCAAAACAATCAAAGGAAGATTCACTTGAATCTAAGAATAATAAAAGAACTCCACATTTAACTGAAATAGAAGAAGAAGTTACGCCACGAGGAAGAGGAAAAAGAACAGTAACACCAAATATAGACACAAATACATCATCGAAAAAACAAAAGGAAGGTTCTATAGAAGCTGTAAACACAAGAAGAAAAAAACAAATTTCAGTTTCAAGTGAAGAAAATGAAGAAACTCCTCGAGGAAGAGGAAGAAAAAGAATAGATTCACCCAGTATAGACTCAAAAACATCAAAACAATCAAAGGAAGATTCAGTTGAATCTAAGAATAATAAAAGAACTCCACATTTAACTGGAATAGAAGAAGAAGTTACGCCTCGAGGAAGAGGAAAAAGGACAGTAACCCCAAGTATAGACACAAATACATCATCAAAAAAACAAAAGGAAGGTTCTATAGAAGCTGTAAATACAAGAAAAAAGAAAATACCTTCAAAATCAAGCGAATTAGAAGAAGAAAATGAAATGACTCCTCGAGGAGGTATAATAAATGTCAAAACATCAAAACCTCAAACTATAAAGGTAAAAAGGATTTCAAGTGAAAAGGAAGAAGAAGAAGAAGAAGAAATTCCGATTAGAAAAGGGAGAAGTCGAAGAATAAATTCACCTTCGGTAGATTCATCATCTTCTTTAACAAAACAAATAGATTCCTTCTTAATTGAAACTCTTCGTTCAAGGAGCAGAAAAAGAACTTCTGCAAGTGAATTAGATGAAGAAGATGAAATTATTAAAAAGAAATTGAAAAATAATATTACAAAGAAAATTTTAACAAGATCAAATTCTAAATCAAGTGAATCGTCTGAAAAGAAAAATAAAAGAAAAACACCATTAAATAAAACTGAAAATAATGAAGAGATTTCCTCAAATGACACCCCAAAGGGAACAAAAAAGATGAGGAAAATGGAAAATAATTCAAATAATGAAAATGCAATTATTACTCCAATAAAAACCCCAAGAAAGAAATCTGAAAGAATTGAGAAATCAAAAAAAGATCAAAAAGTTAATGAGGAATTTTCGAAATCAGAAGCATCTGATAATATTAGTCCAACAAGATTAAGTTTATCAGTGGCTTCAAGAACTTTGAAAGAAAAAGGAGCGCAACAAACACGAAAATCAACAACAACAAAAGAATTAAGAGAAATGGTAAGAATTCAATTTTGATTTTTATACAAGGTGTATGGCAACACTTGAAATTAAAAGCCCTTGAGCTCTGCTACATCACATTGTGTTGGATCATATGAGCGGTTAAACAGAGGTTGTTTTATTCAAAATTCAAATACACCATGTCATTCCCCTTCCCCAATCTTTTAGTTACACAACAATATTTTTCAACGTAATCTCCATTCAAGGCTCTACGCCACCTTTAATTGAGGGCCTGAATGCCTGCACGTTCCACTGGTTGATGTCAGAGCTAACGTCGTGCTTCATCATCCGCGTAGTGAGTTGCGTTCTCCATTGGGCCAAACAGATGGAAATCCGACGGTGCGAGGTTGAACAATCCACAAATCTTCGCACCCGAGAGAAGTTCTTCCTCATCCACCCTACAGCCCCGATCTCGCACCGTCGGATTTTCATCTGTTTGGCCCAATGGAGAATTCACTCGGTGGGACGCACTACGGAGATGATGAAGCAATTATTGATGCAGCACGACGTTAGCTCTGGCATCAACCAGTGGATAGGAAACCTACAGGTCCTCACTTCAAGGTGGTTTAAAGCCATAGTATTGAATGGAGATTACGTTAAAAAATATTGTTGTGTATCCAAAAGATTGGGGAATAACAAGGTGTATTTGATTTTTGAATAAAACAACCCCTGTTTCAGAAAAAAATGTGTTGCATTACCTATTGAACTCCCTCGTATTTAATTTACTCAGGCTGATAAATTAAATAAATAATCTGTTGCCAGCCTTGAATACCCTCTATAGTTACCATCAACAAAGTAATAAGTAGTATAAGACTTTACGATAACCGTTATATATGAGATAATATCTATTGGGGTCCAAGCTTTTTAATTTAAGCCATTTGGTATCCAAATGGCTTCAATAAAATCATCGGACTGCCTGGGGTCCGAACCCGCGACGTTCGGTATAGAATATTCCTAGCTTAATAATTAAATCTTTATATATATAATTCTTCTGTACGTGTGTATGTGACTGAACTCCTCCTAAACGACTGAACCAATTATGATGAAATTTTCTGTGTATGTTTGTGAGAATCCCGGACAGGTTTTGTTTCACAAAGAACAATAAGTTAATGAGTAATTAACCGTTAAAATAAGAAAAAAATAAAAATTAGGAGAAATAGTTGCCATGGTAACAAAATATAAATATTTACCCATGTTTACGATTTTTTATTTATTTATTTACATTTTGAATTCTAAAATATCGGCGTAAATTTTTTGTCTGTGTACCGGGAGAGTCCCGGAAAGGATATTATTCACAAAAAATCTTAAGTTCATGAATAATTAACCGTTAAAATAATCTCTATATATAAAAATGAAAAGAGAAAATGTATGTACCGGTATGTATATAAGTAGGCGAGCAAGGGGGTCCAGGGGCGCAGCCCGCAGACGGAAAGCCCGCCGAAGGGCGCGTCAGTAAAAAATAAAATTCTAACTTTATTATTGATTAACAATAAGCATCTGCTTAATTGATTAATAAAAAGTCAATGGATCTAACCATCAATGCGTATTATTTACAAATTTCATTGTTGATTTTTAACAAATATTTGTATTAATGCCCAGGACATGGACACTTTCTCGCTTTTTGTTCTAGGAGTCGCCTCCCATCCTGGGCGACAAAAATAGGGGGTCTAATAATTAAAAAGTTTGATTACTCTTATGTTAATTGTATTAAATAGAAAGGCTTTTTGTTGATGGTATTTATTAAATTTATCAAATTAATATTACATGTATATATATTTCAGAGTAAAAAGATTATGTTTACTGGAATATCAGATATTCGGTTAGAAAAATACATTGAAACCCTAGGTAAGTTTATTCATTTTATTTTAATTCATAAATAATGCAATAGGCCACGAATTCTGGCAAAGAATGAATTTCTCTATTTTTTTCTTTAAATATGAACTTCTCAATTTTAAGGATAGGTGAAAAGTGGTGAAAAGTGAAGAAAGTCTGCAGCTAGTTGTTTTTCATTATTTTATTCCCACCACGTTGACGTTTCGATCCCGGTTGGGATCATCCTCAGAACTAATGTGTACATAACAAAAGAACGAAACAAAGATTAGCTTCGGGAAAAACATTAACAGTCATTATAAATTTTTTTATCTATTGAATTTTATTCCTCTTGGTACGATGAATATTAAGGACTCTTTTCAATTTAAAAATAGGCTTGAAGAAATAAGACTATCTCCTGATGAAAAATTAGTCTCATATGACATTGTGTCTTTGTTTACTAACATTGATCTAGGCTTAGCATATAGTATAATCTATGAGAAATGGGACTTAATTGATTCACATACATACCTTGAAAAAGAAGACTTTTATTCCTTACTTGACTTCATCTTAAAAAATACGTATTTCATCTTTAATGGAAAGATATATTCGCAAAAATGTGGAGTCCCTATGGGTTCCAGCTTAGGGCCCATTATTGCTAACCTAGTAATCGACCATCTCTTTGAACGAATTAACTTTTCCTTCCCTTATAAGCCTTCATTTGTTTTTAAATACGTGGACGATATTATTACAGCCATTCCAGAAGACCAAATAAGTCCGATCTTGAGCATATTGAATGGTTGTATGGATAAGATTAATTTTACCTATGAACTTGAAAACAATGGAGAAATAAACTTTCTTGATCTCAAATTGATGAGAGTCGGGGCAATAATTGAGACGAAATGGGTAAGAAAGAGCTGCAAGTCTTTACGGTTGCTCAATTATTATTCCAACCATCCTGTTTTATATAAGAAAAATCTTCTCTATAACATGATCCAAAGAGCAGATAGACTTACAAGTGAGAGATACAAGCGAGAGTGTTTTAATGAAATTAAAACACTTATGGTAACTAATAAATACCCCAAGTGTTTTGTGGAAAAAATATTTAAAGTGTATTTTTTTAAAAATCGACAACCGCCAAATAACTCGAACCAACTTCACTCTAATAATGTATCGAATGCACCTAATAACACACAATTGGGCTCTACATCGGAAGACAAATTATATATAAGCCTTACTTATACCCCTGGTCTGTCAGAGGTATAAGGAAACTCATTCAACAAGTGGATTCTAATATAGTGTTGGCCTTTAAACCGATTAATATGCTATCCTTCTTATATAATAATAAAGACGCAACACCACTTCATAAACGATCTAATGTGATTTATAAGGTGCCCTGTGAGAATTGTGATTGTTGTTACGTCGGGCAAACACGTCAATATTTGGGGACCAGGCTCTCTCAGCACAAAAACAACATAAAAAATAAAGAAACGAGTGTAGCACTAGCCGAACACGCTCTTAATAGTGATCATAGGTTTAACTTTGGCGCTACAGAGATTCTGGGTTGTGAGCCTAATTATTGTAAAAGACTGACACTTGAAGCTATCTGTATATTTACTAATAAATGTGTGAATTTTCAAAGAGATTATAAACAGTCTATATCTATGTATAGGCATCTAATAAAGCGCTAAATCGAAAAAAACACTCCGGTGACGTGGGAGGAGTATAAGGGAGGGGAGTCAGCTTGCCTGGCGATGGGGTGAGGTTTGAGTTCTGAACTCACTTCAAATTTGTCTTGCGACGTGACCATCTCTCTTGATCATTTACTTTCAATTATATAATAACTAATATAATCTATTTGTATCAATCCATCTTTAAGTTCTATATATAATATATGATTGAAAATTACAAATTTAACATACATAACACCCACCTGGTAATTATGCAATTTTCTTAAAAAATCTTTGTATTTTATTTTAAGAGCCTTGTAAAATATATTCTAAGATACTATTGTACTCTAAGATAAAAAAATTTATAATGACTGTTAATGTTTTTCCCGAAGCTAATCTTTGTTTCGTTCTTTTGTTATGTACACATTAGTTCTGAGGATGATCCCAACCGGGATCGAAACGTCAACGTGGTGGGAATAAAATAATGAAAAACAACTAGCTGCAGACTTTCTTCACTTTTCACCTATCCTTATTAAACTACCAGCTATAAGCCCTACGTATCTTCTCAATTTTATTTTATTTTTTCAAGGTGGACAAATTGTGGATTCGCCATTTGAATGTGATATATTAGTAACTAATAAAGTGAGACGAACCTTTAAATTTTTATGTTCCCTCTCTCGAGGAATTCCAATTGTCTCTGTCGATTGGCTCTATCATTCATATGAAAAGAATTACTTTTCAGGTAAGTACCGTAAGACGTGATTTAAAAAAAAAATTTTATTTTAATTGTAAACTAAAGTTATTATTATTTTTTTTTTAATAATTAGATCCCTGGTCATTTATATTATTTGATAAAGATTATGAAATAAGAAATAATTGTTCATTAAAGAAATCTTTAGAACAAGCAACAAAATCAAAACTGCTTCATGGTTATTCAATTTTTGTGACGAGTCAAGTGAAACCACCGCCAGAAGAAATTAAAGGTATTTATTTATTTGTCTGCCTTTTTATCTTTGCCTAGTTTTTTTTGTTTTTTTTAACACACACTTTTTTCCATTCACACTCACACACACATACACACAGTCTTTTCGGCAACTTAGGCCATTTAAGACTTTACGATATCCGTTATAGAGTTTAATATATATATTAGGGGTCCAGGCATTCTTATTTAAGCCATTTGGTATCCAAATGGTTTAAATAAAATCATCGGACTGCCTGGGGTCCAAACCCTTGACCCTTGGTATACAAGGCAGGCGCGCTACAAACTACACCAAGCCAGAGGGCTTTTTGCCTAATCGCCGGATTGTCAAACTCTTTCCATTCTCCAACCAATGCCTCTCTGATCCCATCAATTTTTTTTTGAGATTATACTCAATTAATGGAGGGGGGGGGGCGGCAGCTCTATGAAAAGAATGTTTATAAGTTTCTTTTAGTTATATGACAAGTGGCTAGATGGCAATACTAGGCTGTTTTCCTTCAAAAGACATGTTACGGGGTCGGTGGCTTAAAAATCTGGATATAAATAAATTAACTTTTTTAAACTAATAAATTACCACCAATTATAAATTTTTTACAATTTATAAATAACATTTTGTTAAAAATGAATTTATAGTACTACGTGCCATTTAAGTAACTTAAAAAAGCTTCGAAATATCATAAAGCATAGTGGCCGAGAGATAGTGGCGTAACGTTTTTTTGCTGGGCCCCCCGCAAACTTTTTTTCGGGCCCCATTATTAGACCATACAAAAATATTTTTAAAATACCGTATATCCCTGAACCCCGAGGGCCCCGGGCCCTTTCAAAGACAAATTTTCATTCATTTTTCTTTTATCTAAATTTTTCCGTTTTTACCTGAGGAGCCAGTTTTTAGCCTGGCCCAGCCCGTGGGCCCCCCAAGGTCCGGGTCCCCCCCCTCATCGCGGGCTTTGCGGGGGTGTACGTTACGCCACTGCCGAGAGAGTAAAGCAGTCAATATGACAGCAAGTGAAATGCAATAAACTTGAGTTCAAATCTCTCTGGGAGCGGGTTTTTTTTTTCTGCCCTCTTGCTGTTAGTTACCTGACAAGCGTATAGATGGCCCTAAACTTATAATTAATTTTTAATCTGGAGCTGTCCAATCTTGATTGTGTTTGATCTGATTGTTGACTTAAAAAGTAAACAAAAAATAATTTAAACAGTTAAATAAATTGACAGAAATGCCTGGACCCCCAATAGATATTATCTCATATAATATATGAGATATATTATAACGGTTATCGTCAAAGTCTTATATGGCCTAAGTTGCCGAAAAGATTGTGTGAATGTGTGTGTGAGTGTGAGTGAGAAAAATGTATGAATGTTTTTAAATAAAAAAAAATAAATAAATAAATTGACAAACACACTCACACTACCCCCATCAAGGCCATTTTCTTCCTCTCTTTCATCTATTTGTCTTTTTTTTCTAATTACCTTTTCTCTGATCACCTTTATTTTTTCAATCTTTGAGTATATGGTCTCTACCCCTAGCCTCGCCACGCTTGTGACCTAATTTACAAAAATGTCCTCTCAACCCCAAACACAATCATGTTTCAGATATCGTTGAATTTTGCGGCGGAAAATTCTGTTTTCAAATAACAAAAGACATGAAAAAATCAAATCATTTAATCATTTCATCATTAGATGATAAAAGTATGTGGAATAAATTTAAAGGGTTTGGCCCTATCTATACATCGGAGATTTTACTCGAAGGACTATTTAAGCATAAATTGGAATTAAATAAACATATTCTAGCAAAAAAATAATTATTTCTTTTGTAAAAACTTTTATTTCTTTTTAAACCAAATACTACATAAAATTTTATTAACATTATTTAATTAATTAATGTTCTATGTATATATATTTATTTATCTAATTATTTATTTATTTTAAATTTAGAATTTCACTCACACACAGACCTGCATAAATATTAAAAGTGACTTTTCGATTTTATTTTAATGTGTCTATATTGAAGAGAAAAAAAATCAGTAAATTTTATAGTAAAAATTTTTTAAATCTAAATACTCTATGAAGCCAAGCCAACTATAAAAGAAAATATATAAATAATTGATGGAAAACAAAAAAAATTTCTACCACGCCGGAAATCGATCCTGAGTTAATATCCTATGTTATAAATTTGTCATTAAAGAACGAAAAAGATGATTTAGTTTATATGTCAAAGTTTAGAGATCGAATATTTGAGCGCTTAATTCCAATAAACTTATTCTATGGCCAAACTCTTTTTTTTTTTGATTTATTTTATGAAACAAACCATATTGCTGTATATAAAATTTCTCTAAAAAAAAAAACAATTTGAGGAAAAAGTAATATGTTCAGGAGTGTTGCTAGGTGAAGGTGAAAACGTCGAATAAAATCGTTAATTAGAGGCTTTACCAGGATTATTTGACGACGACTGCATTCCAGCGTTTTTGCTTCCTTTTAAAATGTATAATTTTTTTAGGTAATTCTTTAAACTTTACTCTTTTTACATCTTATTCTTATTGTACAAAAATCGTAAAATTTTAAAGAAATCTCTAAAAAAAATTATAAGTTGAATGAATTTAAGATTTTGAAGTTGGAAAAGCGATTTTCGTCAAATGTTAAAGCATCTCTAAACGTTTTCGCTTCATCTTGCTGGCTTGCCATTCTTCCTGTCTCATTCCCGAGTTCGATTTCTCGTAATAGAAATTTCTTTTTATCATGATTTCCATGTTTATATATTTTCTTACCATATATGTCTTATTAATCATTAATTTATTTATTAAATTTTTAATTTTTATTCAGCGTATTCATTCATTCAATTTATCTATTTATTTTTGGAAAATATTTAATGATTGACAAATTTGTATTGTATATAGATGTAAATATAATAAATAGAAACTAACAAAGAGAGAAGGAATTTTATAAACAATGTTCTCAATATCAAATTAAATTACAGATGCCTCTAGTCGATTCAATTATTTAGATAAATTAAAAGTATTTCTGAAAATGTTACACCCCAAGCATCGAAATACGTATCAAGTGTTTATAAATTCTAGATAGACAGCACGTCTACTTATTTTTAATTTCAAATATCAACAAGCCGACGTTTCGGTCAATTTTAAGGACCAAATTGTCCCTCTTTTAGATATTTTACTTGTTATGAGGGCGAATTCCCCTTCGCTTTTTATATTTATTATTTCAAGTGGATCTAATTACGAATGTAATGATTGTGGCATGTGTGAGAAAAATAAAATTATTTTAATCTTCCTAAAGATCGAATAAAGCGCATGAATGCTCCTGGCTATGCACAAAAATTATCATTTACTTGCTTACTCGGGGTCTCTGATTCATGTAAATTATTTAACAATATTTGCCCTGAGGAAGTCATGATTGGCGACCGAAACGTCGGCGAATAAAAAATTAAAAAACAGATTTTTTAATTTAATCTCTCGGATCTTTTCTTCACATTTCTGGCTCTTTTATCTACGCTTAAAAGTCAAGTGTTGTGGATTAGGATCCCCGACTAGGCTCCGCGGGGTTTCATCCCTCCTTTTATTTATATTATTAAGATGCCAAAAGAAATAAAACCTCCAAATTTTCTTTATAAAATTTCTTCCTCTTTGTTAGATTATATCATATTTTATTAAATAGTTTCTACAAAAGACACTTAAACTACATTATAATTAATTCCAATTTGATTAATTATACTTTTAATATATAAAACTTTTAAAATTTTTTAAATTTAATCACTTATTTTGTTTTATGTGGAAAAATTATATAATACATTTTTTTACCTCTGTTTTATTTTGTTTTATTTAAATGATATAATCCTTTTAGAAGCACTAATGTTTATTATTTTTTAATTTCTGTAACCGTTTTCCTAAAGGGATATCACTTTCTGATTCACTACTTTCAGGTTCTGTTACTGGACTTAATTCATCCTCTGAAGTACTTTTTTCTTTGTTCACTATTCCCCCCTGAAAGAAAATAAATAATTAGAAATAAAAAGATAATTGATTAAATTCATTTGGACTCACAGAGTTTGCGGTGACTTGAGCATTCCGAGAACGTCGGCGCCGTTTATATACAGGAATATATCGTTCAGCAACTGTTTGTACTCTTCTAATATCAAAATCTTGATCGACTTTTGTAATTGTTTGTAATCTTTGCTCTTCGCTTGTCACATATAAATCTTCGGGTTTATGATACATATTATGATTATCATAAGCTTTTTTATTATAGAATAAGGCATCACATGTGATACATTTGAGAAGATCGCTGAAAATTTTCATTCTTTATTATTATAATCAAAATTGTTTAGGGCTATAAATAAAAAAGATAGTATTAACAGTGTAAGTCTTTAAATGAAACACTTGTAGAGGAGGGGGAGGGGGTTGGAGTAAGATCATTGCTTTGTTAATTCAAATAATGGGGTTCCCGGGATTTTGTTAACGAGAGAAGCACTGGCGCATTCGAAGAGGGGAGATAATCGGGAGGGGTTCAAATTAACATTCAATTTCTATATGATTAATTAATGTTTCTGTCCACGAGGGGGTAGGATCTCTGTTCTGGTTAAGATGTAAAATAAATAAAGAAAAGGTTATAAAAAGAATAAATAATAAACAACAATTAAAGTCAAAGAGACTCAAATTCCAATTACTCAGAATAAAAGAGATGTAGAATATATATAAATGACTTTAAGGTTATCCATTTTAATCTCGAAATCGAATCTTCCTGCACCTTTTTGAAAGATGCTCTACAAAATAAAGAAAATTCGTTGGCCTTAGCTCTAAGATATTTTGTATGGGGCAGCGGGCATTCAATATAAAGGCAATTGGGGGTAATCCCCTCCTCTTTCCCCAAAAGCTCGTGAAAAAAAAGAGAAAGAATATTTACTCAGGAATTTTATCTCTTTCTTCCTTTGAATGTTGACGCTCTAAATGTTTTTGAAGATTAAATTTTATGATATATTCAAGTCCACAAAGGTGGCAATAATAAACTGATTGGACGTCACCTGCGTTATTCATTTTGATCTTTTTACTTGGAGGCGGTGTTGCCACTGGTTTAAATAAAGTCATTATCCTGCAAAAGAAAGTACACAATTTTATCATTTATTAATATTTCATTTAAAATAAAATAATTGAATGTATCGGCAATAATAAAAATTTCCCTAACAAACTTACAATTGTTAGAGTAGCAAATAATTGGTGTGATTATTTAATAGCAAACAAGAAATGTTTATACAATATGACATTTTTGTTACTCCTAAAGCTCAACATCCCCTGGCTGTCTCTTCTCCGAAATTTAAATCAAATCGGCTTGTCACAAAGCCATCGACATTAAAAAGCTGCCTGAAAGATTCATCCCTAAAGGATTGAATTTCGAGGAAGTAAATATATATATATATATATATGTGTTAACTGCTAAAAATGCGCAACATTCCCGCATTTTGCGGCCCTTGTTGGTTTTTCTATTGTTATTGAATACTGTATTTTCGAATTGCCAAGATAGCCGTAATAATTTTTTTATGTGAAAAATAAACAATAATTAAATTGAAATATTTATTAAATAATATATAGGCCTATATATATAAAATTGTTAAATTAGATTTAAAAAAAAATTTTTTTTAATTATTTAAAATTATTATTTCCGTGAGATCCGGATGAAAATAGAATAAGTAATTTAATTTTATATATGATTAGCCTAGGATTTGAGTTGAGTAGCCGAAATTTTTGCTTGAGAACCGCGATTAGGTTTATCAAAGATCTGGCCAGCATCCTCTCATCAACTTCGCTTGGCTTAGCACCGGACAAGGAACTTCGACAACGACTCAGGGTTTCGGCACCAAAATACCTGGCCGACACCGACGCACCAGGTGTCAGTGCTTTCTGGGTTTCGTGAACAACGACCGGGAATCCCTTTGCACTCGACTCTTTATTTGTGTGCTCTCGGCCCTTTGCTATGCAGGCTTCTCACAGGGGACCGCTTCGTGACAACAGTAAGGGCCTTAGAAAAAACACCAAATAGCCTTCCCTTTCGCCTCAGGCGAATCTACTCCCTAACACCTTTACACAAACAACAGGCTTGAATTGGTCCACGGAAATACAACAGATGGAAGAAAGAGTGTCCCTCCCTCACAGAACAAATCGCCGTTTGAGGAACGACTCACCCATCAAAAATTTATTTAATAAATAAACTCCTGTCTTCCATCTTTTTCTTGTTAATATTCCTATTTTTGTGGGCATTTAGAGTGCACAGTGAAAATATTAAAATTCTGGGGTGACTGGTAGCACAACTTTCTCTTACCCTCCGGCAAGAGAAAGTTGTGCACCGTGCTTGTCATACCAGATTTTTTGTGTCGAGATATATTTAGTTGCCCATATCACTTTATTTCCAAACTTGACCTCGCTGAGCCACATCAGTAAAGTTTACTTCAAATAATTCTCACAAAAAATTTCACTGATATACTTTTTAAAGATCATCTAAAAAATTTATGAATTTTAATCGAAATCGTTGGAGCGATTTTTGAGATTTTCGAAAAAAAAAAAAAAAAAAAAAAAAAACTGAAAAAGTACATCAATAATGTTCTAGTAATTTTTGGCCGATTTTGACAAAAGCTTATTTTCACCCCTTGGGGGAGGGGGGACTCAAATACAAAATTTCAACCTTCTAGCTCTTTTCGTTTCTGAGATATTTTATTCACAGACCAATTTGCGGGACTTTTTTGGATTCAGGGAACCTCAAAACGTGTATATCCATCAAAATCTCGACATCGAATTTTGACTTGATCGCAATACTTTCTCTCTATTAATATTTCATGTCAGTGGCGGATTAATGAATTTTGTCGGGGGGGGCGGTTTTTTTTTTTTTATTTTTAATCCTTTAAGGACTTTGTGGGCACCTATGGCCATTTAGACCCCTTTTCTATTTATTTAAATTGATTGGTACCAAATTCAAATGAAATTAAAGCCCGGAAATCATAATTTCTTTAGATTACTAGTTTTTATAACATTGTGAATTTCTTCTCGGGGGGGCGATCGCCCCCTCGCCCCCCTTTAATCCGCCCCTGTTTCATAGGGGTATAGGGTAAGAGAAAGTAAAAAGTATAACGAAACAACAAGCAAAAAAATGCCAAATGGAGCATGGAAGCTGTGGCTGTTCCAATTCCGAATAATCTGCAAAGAGCAGTAAAATGGCTATGGCTCCATTGCATGGCGTCATCGTAGTGACAAACTTAGCATAACATTATAGAAAAAGTGAATGGAATACTCTGCCAATGTGAGTGCAATTCAAATGATACCTTTGGTGTGTGGATTTGGTGTGATAGGAATGAGCCTCCTGGGTAAAGAAGATGACTCCACAATCGGCGCAGGGGAATTCTTCTTTACTTGTCGTCTGTTCCTTGTTCTGATCCTTATGCTGCTGAAGCAGATGCTTATCTCGATTTGTTTTCAGAGGAAATTGCATTCCACAAAATGGACAAAAGAATTTCGATGCACTCTCTGGGTGTTTGCGGAATTTATGTTGAATCGCCTGAGTGACATTATCAAACTCTTGGCTACAGACATCGCATCGAATCGAATTCTCTGGGTCTATATGTGCCCTTTTAGTAGTATTTGTTGTTACTTTTTGATTTGATGCTGATTTATTATTCGATTGCTTTGATCGGCCTTTAAAATCTATCTCCTTATTAGCATGTTTCCTATTTAAAAAAATAAAATACATTTATTATCAAATTGTGTATTATTAAATTAATATAAAAGCAGAAACGAACCTAAAATGTTGTTGGAGTTCCTCTTTACTGGGTAATTTCGAATCACATAAAACACAAATGTGAGTTGACTCGGCGCTGCTGTTTTTTGACATTTTTCAAAATATTTTAAAAAGCACTGATGCTCAATGCTATATACTGTATATATATATTTCAATTAATTTCTAATTTAGGAATTGAGAAGAATGAATTTGATACATTTATCATGAGAAAACTGTTCAACTAATATTCTAATAAAAGATAAAAATGTAAAAAGAATTTATGGATTTTTTCTTTGCAAGCTCCCATTTCTTCTCCCTGTCCCTGTGCTTGAAGTTGGCGCCATCTACTGGCGACTTTACTCACCTCACCTGTTTACTAATAAACGTGACGTCACCAGCCATTGGGCATTTACTTTTTTAATTTTCATTACTTTCAAGTTACTCTTGTATGTAGAATATATATTTATGATTGATGAAAAAATGCATGTAACGCTGCTTTCTGGCGAGCCTTCCACAGTCTTCAACCCTTGGGAAAATTTTTTAAGAAATAAAACTAAAATTTACTGGGTCATGGAAATACCAGAGGTCAAAGGTTCGCTAAATTATATTGTTACCAGACTTGGCAAGTAATTTACATCCGAGTAAATTACCCGGTTTATTTACTAGTAAATAACTTCCTTGTAAATAACAAACTCTGTGATAAAATAGCTTAGCAGCCATAAATGAAATTATAAGTTAGCATTAAAAATAAAAGGAAATTGATAATATGATTTTTAAAAAAAAGTGCAGGAGGTGGATTTGAACTCGCGAAGTTTGGTTTCGTGAGATTGGAAAAAATATAGATTGCTTGACGACGAATTAACCACTTGAGCCACACTTTACTTATTTCTCTAACGGACAAATAAGCCATATCAGAAACATGAAATAAAAGAAGTATTAAAAAAATTTTAATATTCCACATATGATATATCATTTTTCATTAATTTTTTTAGGGATTAATAATTTATAAACAAAATGTTAATAGCATTCATAGTTTTCAAATAATTCAATGGCCAAACGTCAGATTGTTTATGTCTTAATGTAACTAAACCAAAAACTCTATCTAACATATGATACATGTCATTAATTCTTGAATTCCCCCTGATTCCAGAGAACTAAAGCCCTTTTAATTATATGATCTAATTTGGGAGTTATTGGCGATCAAAGTTTAACTTATTTTCGCCCTTAATGACATCAACACTCAATTTTCTATATTATCGAAAAAGCTTATTTAGCATTGTCTGATTAAAACCAAATTTTTACCAGAGATTTATAATTAAAAAATGAGTTTTTTTCTAAAGTTTCATTGAGATTGGTAAAGAAATAAATAAAATATTAAGTATTTTGTAAATTAAGTTTTAGCATTCGGGATCCCGGATGGGTAAAGAGAGCCGTCTATGAACCGTGTCTAGGCATGCAACTGAGATCCCAAATTCTAAAAGTCAATTTACAAAATAGTCAATATTTTATTTATTTCTTCACCAATCTCAATGAAACTTTAGAAAAAAACTCATTATTTAATTATAAATCTCTGGTAAAAATTTGGTTTTGATCAGACAATGCTAAATAAGCTTTTTCGATAATATAGAAAATTGAGTGTTGATGTCATTAAGGACGAAAATAAGCTTAACTTTGATCGCCAATAACTCCCAAATTAGATCATATAATTAAAAGGGCTTTAGTTCTCTGGAATCAGGGGGAATTCAAGAATTAATTTCATGTATCATATGTTAGATAGAGTTTTTAGTTTAATTACATCAAGGCATAAACAATCTGACGTTTGTCCATTGAATTATTTGAAAACTATTCATGCTATTGTCATTTTCATTATAAATTATTAATCCGCATAAAAAGTAAAGAAAAATGACATATCATATGTGGAATATTAAAATTTTTTTAATACTTCTTTTATTTCATGTTTCTGATATGGCTTATTTCTCCTTTAGAGAAATAAGTAAAGTGTGACTCAAGTGGTTAATTTGTCGTCAAGCAATGTATATTTTTTTCCAATCTCACGAAACCAAACTTCGCGAGTTCAAATCCACCTCCTGCACTTTTTTTTTTAAATTCTTAATGACATGTATCTCTGGTAAAAATTGTGGCAGTGAGACCTGGCCGATAAAGAAAGCACAGGAAAGAAATGTTTTTTTTTTTTTAAACATTCACACTTTTTTCTCATTCACACATTCACACAGTCTTTTCGGCAACTCAGGCCATATAAGACATTTACGATAACCGTTATTGATTTAATATACATATATGGGGTCCAGGCATTCTTATTTAAGCCATCTGGTATCCAATTGGCTTAAATAAAATCATCGGATTGCCTGGGATCCGAGCCCGCGACCTTTGGTATACGAGGTTAGCACGCTAACCTCTACACCAAGCCCCGAGGGCTAGGAAAGAAAGTTGAATGTGGCGGAAATGAGAATGGTGAGATGGGCTTTGGGAAAAGAATGCTAAATTTGAAGGTGGAAGGAAAGAGTCCAAGGGGTAGGCCCAAAAGAAGATGGATGGACTGTGTGATCGAGGACTGCAGGCAGAAGGGATTAGAGTTTGAGGATGTGCAGGATAGGGCATTGTGGAGAGGGAAAATAAAAATGAGCGACCTCTAGAAGAAAAAAAAAAAAAAAATAGGCATAAGCCACAGCGAAAGAAGAAGACTACTTCCAAGTGACCTATTAACTCCAAAAGTTGATAGAAATCTACAGGGCCGGAACTAGGAGATTTTTTAGGGGGGGGACAAAATTTAATTTGCAGTCCCCTCCTTAAAATTTTCTATACAAAATTCATATCATTTTACCTTTTTTTAGTAAATCTTTCTTTAATTGCCCCCCCCCCCCCGATATCTGCTGCCCGGGGCACATGCTCCCCTCCCCTAGATCCGGCCCTGGCAATCTACAATTTTAGTGTAACGAGCATATACCCAATTTCATCGATTTAGCTGCTTTGGTTTTTAAGCAATCGTGTTCACACACACACACACACACACACACACACACACACAGACACAGACATAATACCCAGAATGGTATTTTTGGACTCAGGGACGTGGAGAAACATCAAAATCTCGAAGTCGAATTTTTTTACGATTACAATACTTTCTCTTATATTCTATACGAGAAAGTAAAAAAAGAAATATAAAATGTCAAAGTATGAATGTACTGCATCTTGTTTTTGTTTGAATTTGATGAATTTTATTTGAGTTTCCTTCCTCGAGGGGTTCGCGCATGCGCACCCGAGTTATATACGTAAATTCAATGTTATTTTCGAGATTTTTGTAAATAACGTCAAAATCGTGTAAATAACCTTAAATTGCCCAACTCTGCCTCTGAGAGGAAATCTATAATTTCAAAAAATCGGAAAATTATATAAAATTTATTTTTAATAAAGTTTTAGTAGCATAATCAAAATACATATAATAGTGGAAAATGTAATATTTTGCCAGGGAGAAAAAAAAAAATTATGTTGACCATACTTTAGAAATCCTTTCTATCCTGTTTCTATCTTCAGATTGAAATTAATTCAATATCATGTGTAGAAAATATTTTATTAATTTTCTTCTTTTTTTTAATTTAATTATTTATAATAAATTTATTTCTTATTTATTAAATTATTTATTCTCCATTTTTTATTAAAAAGCAAAATCATCAAATCAAACAAATATGGATTATAATGAAGAACAAAATAATGAATTAGAGGCCTTAGATTCTATTTATTGCGGCGATCTTGAAGGTATTTATTTATTTCTTTCTTTAAATTTATTTTTAATTTTTAATTTTTAATTAAATGAAATTAAATTGATTTATCCAAAGATGTTGGAAGAAAAAGGGAAAGTATGTTGATACAAAATTTGGTTAAGATAAGAACAATTTAAATTAAATCTTTTTTGCAAAAAAGCGAATAAAATAAATTCAAATATTTACTATTATTAAATACCTCTTAAATATTACTCTGTATAAATTAAACTCAATTTACATGTTTCTTTTAAGATTACGCTAATATTAAATATGTTGGCACATGCCATTTTGTCAATCTCTACCTTGAAAGTTCATTTACCAGATAATTAGAATAATTTCCTTTTAAAGAGCTGCCTGATTTGTTAAGAAACAACCCTTGAGTTTTCTCAGCTATTTTATTCATAACGATACATGTCCTTTGAATGCAGGATACTTGCAAATTCGACTGGCACATCCTTATTTTCCCATTCACCTCACCAGCATGTTTTCCAAGGACGAGTCAAAGGACGATTTTCAAAATCCCTAGAGTGGCAAATTTATGTTCCGATAGATCAGAGCTCTTTTAAGCCAGTGATTGAAATTGTCACAGGTGTCTACTCTGATGACAACTTTTGAGTAATTTTCATTTTTTTTTTATTTTAGTGTTATCAAGAGATCCAATAAAATTTATTATTCCAATAAAATCTGAAGAATACGAACCAGAAACACAAAATGGTTTAGCTTGTAATTTAAAATTTATATTTCCACCTAAATATCCAGAGGAATGTCCAGAAGTTGAAATTATTGACAGTGAAAATTTAAATGAAGATGAAATGGAAATTTTAAAGGAACATATTATCAATGAGGTACAATTTTTTTTTTTCCTCTTCCTATCACCTAAAATAGTAGTGTAGATGTTTAATGCCAAGGGTCCAGTAGAGGAGTTTTTAATATTTTTTGAAATTCCTATCGGATCCCCGTTTATTTACCCGCGGTGCCTTTCGTGCACGAAGACACACACCTCAAACCCAACCCCAGCAACCCCGAGAAGTTACATTATTCCCTATCTCTAAACTCCTCCCTCCTGCGTTCATTTCTAACTAATGAATTAATCCTTATTTCTGGTTCCACCTGGTTCTTTTATCCAACCTCAGCACCGACTCCTTTCGAAGAAGGCATCACTGAGAGAGACGTCCCTTCCACAGGACGGGATGTCACAGCAACTCGCTCTCGTAGAGTTGCCTGGGGCTATTGTGGAGAGATCCAACGCCTGCTTGATGATTTGTTTACATTAAATAAATATTTTTATTTAATTGAAAAATCCCGCAAGCTCAGGATTTGAACACGGATCTTGTTTGTAGAAAGCCGACACCCTAGCCCTAGCCCGCGCTACACTAGCGAGCCCTTTGACTAGAGTGAATATTTGTAATTAAATAGATATGCCGTTAAGTGGCGGTTGAAAGATAAAAGAGAAAATAAACAGCCTCCTCGTTACTCTTAATTTATTGCAAATTTTCTGGAACCTTTCTCGAGAAGGCAAATGGCTAAGTGGGATTTGGATTTATTCAACAAAGCCCAAGTTTCCTCCTGGAATAGGAAAGTGCGAGTTAAGCTCTCATGGCCTGGAACTGCAGAGATGGGCAGGCCGGCAAAGAGAACGAAACAAAGCAGCTTTTTCTTTCTTACCTATGTATATATGTAATATATATATAGAGAGAGAAAGTATTGGATTCATGTCAAAAATTCGATGTCGAGATTTTGATGGATCTTCACGTTTTGAGGTCCCCTGAATCCAAAAAGTGGTTTTCGCGACATGGTCTGTCTGTGGGTGGGTGTGTCTGTGTGTGTGTCTGTGAACAAAATATCTCAAGAACGAAAAGAGCTAGGAAGTTGAAATTTTATATTTAAGTTAGGCACCCCCATGGGACGTGACACGAAGCTTTTGAACAAAATCGACCTAAGAGTACTAGTACTTTACTGATTCACTTTTTCAGTTTTTTTCGATTTTCTCTAAATTTGCTCCAACGATTTTTTTTTAAATTCATATATCAACTATTTTTTAGTTGCTCTTTAAAATGTATATTCTCATTTTGGGATTGAAATCTTCTGAAGACCACTTTACTCTTGTGCTTCATAGGAAAGATAGGAGAAATGGTTGCCATGGTATCAAAATATAAATATTTTCCCATACTTATAAATTTTACATCTTGAAAATAGAATGTACCGTACTGTCGGAAACTAAATATATCTCGACACAAAAATCTGGTGCGCCAGTCACACCAGATTTTTTTTTTTAATTTTGTTTTAAGGAATATTTCGGCATCTACCATCAAATGATTGGTAGCCAAATCAATTGGATTAAATTTTTCCCGCTGTGAACGGGACAATGCCTTCTCTGTGGGTCATGGCTCACGGACGGTTGGTTCCATAACAAACTTGTTAGTAATTGCTTGACTCCCCTCTTGATCAAAGACAATCAAATCTCTTCTCCCTCACTCGGATATTTTTTTTTTAGGCTAATAATAATTTAGGGATCGTGATGATCTTCACCCTTGCGTCTTCTGCACAAGAATGGCTCAACGTCAGATGGGATGAAATGAAAAAATTAAGAGAAGAAAATGCCCTAAGAAGAGAACAAGAGGCAGAAGAGGCAGAAAGGGTATCTAACTTTATTTTTTCTTTTATATGTACTTTGGTTTTTAATTTTTTGATGTTTTATTTTTAGAAACGATTTGAAGGAACGAGGGTTACAGTTGAAACATTTCTTGCCTGGAAGGAGAAATTTGATATAGAATTTTTCGAGAAAAAACGAATAGAAAAAGAAGAGAAAGAAAATAACAAAAAATTAACAGGAAAAGAATTGTTTATGACTGATAAGAGCCTTATTGAATCTGATCTGCAATTTTTAGAAGATGGTAATTCTTTCTTCATATTTACATGCTATTATGTCTTTTACTTTCTCTTACCTATATATGATAAAAGTTGAAGAGAAGTTGCTGTTAATGTTATAGGTGCAGCAAATTGGATGCCAAATGCCGAAAAGGAGACGTTTCGGACAAAATTTTATTCGTCCATCCTCAGTCCTTGTTGGCTTATAAACTAATTAGGCACAAAGTTGTCATTGTTGTTATGGCACAGATTTGTGCACATGTATATTTTTTTATAAAATCAGGCGAGTGTCAGTGTTCCGTGAGAGACTATAAGATATCTTATAGACATACATGTGCACAAATTCGTGACGCGACAACAATGACAACTTTGTGTCTAATTAGTTTATAAGCCAACGAGGCCTGAGGATGGACGAAACGTCTCCTTTTCGGCATTTGGCATCCAAAGGCTCTCTTTATTTGCTGCACCTCTATCTACTTGCTCTTTTACATTCTATATATGATAATATATAGAGAGATAGTATTGGTTTCATGTCAAATATTCGATGTCGTGATTTTGATGGATATACACGTTTTAAGTTCCCCTGAGTCCAAAAAATCTGTGTGAATTTGTGTGTGGGTGTGAATGAGAAACAAATGTGACTGTTTTTTATAAAAAAAATCTGGTGTGATTGTCGCACCAGATTTTTCGTGTCGACATATATTTAGTATCCGCCAATATATTAGAATTATTATTTTATTTTTTTTTTTTTGAAAAAAAAAAAAAAACATTAACACTTTTTTCTCATTCACACAGTGTTTTGGGGCAACTTAGGCTATTTAAGACTTTAAACGATATCCGTTATTGATTATTATACATATTGTACATATTGGGGTCCAGGCATTCTTATTTAAGCCATTTGGTATCCAAATGCCTTAAATAAAATCATCGGACTGCCTGGGGTCCGAACCCGTCGCGGGTTCGGTATAGAAGGTAGACACGCTACCAACTACTCCAAGCCCCGTGGGCAAAAATATATTAGAATTCAAGATATAAAATTTATAAACAGAAAAATATTTAAGCTTAAATTTTGTTACCATTTCTCTTATATTTCCTATGAAGTACAAGAGTAAAGTGTGCTTCAAACAATTTTCAGAGCAAAATGAGAATATACATTTGAAAGAGCATCTAAAAAATAATTGATTTTTGAATTTTAATCAAAATCGTTAGAGCGAAAAAAAAAACTGAAAAAGTACATCAGTGAAGTACTAGTACTTTTGGGCCGATTTTGTTTAAAAGCTTATTTTCACGGTCCAGGAGGGTACAAAATTAATATATAAAATTTCAGCTTCATAGCTCAATTCCTTCATGCTTAAAATTGAACACACAGACAGAATCAAAATCTCGACATCGAATTTTTGACATGAATCCAATACTTTCTCTCTATATATACAGTATATTATCATATATATAGAGGTAAGAGAAAGTAAAATTCATTCTCTATCATATTTGAACCCTATAGTATTTATCGAATAATTGGAGGTTGTAAGAGGATCCTATGCAATTCTCAATTGGAAGATTACTTCTCATTGGATAGCAGGTTCTTCAAGCAATATTTCATATAAAGATCAGATGATGGTCATTTGAGTGACCGAAACTGGTGGTATATGTGCACACACAGTCATCAAATGAATAAAAAATCCTGAATATGAAAAATATTTATGTTTTTTATTGAAATATTGCTTGAAGAACCTGCTATCCAATAAGGAGTAATCCAATTCCAATTGAGAATTACTATAGCATTTTTAATAATAAATAATAAAAAGAATAAGGCCCAGTTCCAACTAGCTATCCCTAAATAAGCTTCTTGACTATGATTTTCGGGTCTTTTCACATCTAGTTAAGTTAATCATATGATTAAATTAGAGTTCAGATCGTAGTTAGTTAGTCAAGACCCGAAATTCGGTATAAAGAAAGCTGAAAGAAGTGGTGAAATTAGGAACAGACGCCTTGTTTATATATCTTGGTACAAAAAAATCTGGTGTGGCAGCACATGCCCCAATTATCGAATAGCTAAGAGAAAGTTGTGTGGGGGGTCAGACAGAAAAGATTTTCAAATAAACGAAACTTTTTCCAGGCCTGGATTCCGTCAAGGTGGATGAGTCCCTGTTCCAAGACCTAGAAGATCTAGACCTCGAAGCCGATGACGATGGCCTTGAAGAAGACGAACCTTGACCTTCAGGTTTTTTTTCTTATATTTTAATATGAATTTTTTTTATTTTAATCAATTTTGTATATATTAAATGTTATTTCATTAAATTTCTTATATTTTATAACTAGCCTAGATATTCTAATCCACGTCCATTTTCATCTAATTTTGAAAACATTTTCTATTTAAAGGAAATAAATTTATATGCTTTGAGGAATTTTGCTTGAAATCATTTCAATGGCTTTGCTAAGGAAAAAAATTTATGACTGGAATGTTTTGTATTTGGAGGATAAATGCCAGCGAAATGGTCCGTTGTCTCGAGATGTCCATATTAGAGGCAATCGCTAAATTTTAAAAATCACAGCATCTTATGTTGATTTTTTTTCAATTTCTCGCTCTGCTTCCGGGGCCATTGAGAGACTTGTATATATATATTTTATATTTTTAAATAGCGACAACTCAACTTGCGGAGGAAGTTCCACGCGCTGATGTCTCGCAGAATAATTTAAAATTTTTTAAGTTTTGAATATTGTTAGTCTTAAAAATGAATTAAAAGTTAAAATTTATTTTTTATATTTATGATATAATACAATTAATATGCATTTAGTCTAATTCAATGACCAATTTCTTATGTATATAAAATGTATTTTATATAAATTAGATAAAAAAATGAAAATTGATTTCACAGCGGAACTCACAAAAGTTTGCTGTCCAGTGACAAAGGCCCTATATATATATATATATATATATTTATTATAATTAATGTCATAAAAACTTTATTAAATAAACTTTTTTAGTTTAAACTGATAATTAACCAAAAGTCAAATGATAATTAACCAAACATTTATTTGTAATGTTAAAAAAATTGAAAGTTTTTTTGACATAGTAATTATAAATGTCATATATATATATAGACAAACCAAAAAACAAACTTCCTCCAGGGTTTGTTTTCGTGTAAAAAAGACAGAGCCTAATGGAGGAAATTTATTTTTTAGTTGACCATATCAAAATATTAATTTCAGATATATACAGTAATAAAGTACTTTGTTGGTATATATAAATAACTATTAATATTTATTAGTCCGCTGGGAAAAGGAACTTTTTGAATGCTTCGAGGTGACTCTTTTTTTCGATTTCTTTTTTCTTTTTCTTGATTTCATTGGAATGCCTTCTCTGTATTGCGGGTAAGCAAATTTATCGCATTCCTCGTATTTATGGCATCCAGTACAATTTGGACAAAAATACGTAATTGGAGGTTGTGGATTTGTTGTTGTTGTTAACTGTCCAAAAAAAAAACAAGAATTGTTTGATTATTTTTATATAAAATGTTAATAAAAAACAAAATATATACCTGAATATATGTTGGGCAAAATTCTTTGCTATGTATCGCTTTGCAAAAGGCACATCTTGAGAAACGTTCACATATGTGATTCTCATATGAATCAAATATGTTATCACACTAAAATAAAATAAACCATCAATCATAGTTAATTGGGCTCTATAATTGGAACAATCAGTCTAAGGAAGATGGTAAAGAAAAAGAAGAGACCTTTAGTTTAAATAAAAATGTAAACTTCAAGTTGATTGATCTCGAATTTTCACTTGCCAGATACAGAAGATTGCCTTAAAGCAGAGGTGGCCAACCCAAATGACCTTAAGGCGCACTTAAATGCCCCATAACTCCGCGGGCCGCATACCCTAATATAAAATTATATACAGTATTCCCATAAATAGAAGAATTTCGATGGCTGAGTGGTGTGGCAGCCAGCAAGTGATAAAGAAACTATTTGATTATCGTCGACGTTTCGGGATCACGTCGATCCCATCTTCAGGACGATAAACTGTTATTGTTGCATAGATAGATGCAATTTGGGTTCATACAAATATAAATACGTATATTTGCAAATATAAGTATTTATATTTGTATGAACCCAAATTGCATCTATCTAAGTAACAATGACAGTTTATCGTCCTGAAGATGGGATCGACGTGATCCCGAAACGTCGACGATAATCAAATAGTTTCTTTATCACTTGCTGGCTGCCACACATCTTCCTGATCCTAATAGTATTCCTATATTAGTTTTAGACTCCTGATGGGGTAAAAAAAAAATTAAAAAAAATATATTGCAAAGATTAGTAGCCGAATGTATCTAATCTATCTAATCTAATCTAATTATATTAAACGAGAAATGTACGTTTGTTTGTTTTTATATATTCATATCATTTTTTAAAAACGGCTCCAACTATTTTTTTTTTTAAATTTTAAATATTTACTTTTTTTGGTGTCTAAAATGATATTGTGCTTGGTTTTTTTGGGGGGGAAAATGGGGGTATTATTATTTTTTTGTTTTTTTTTTTTTTTTTTTTATTTTTTTTTTAAAATTTTTTTTAAATTTTAATTTTTAATTTTTTTGATAAAAAAAGGGCACTGCTCGCTTCGGGATCCTCGGGGGTTAGTTTTCTTTTTTGGTTTTTTTTGTTTTTTTTTTTTTTTTTTTTTTTTTTTTTTTTTTGTTGTTGTGTTGGGTTTTTGGTTGGTTCTTTCTTTTTCCTCCTTTCTCCCCCATTTATAATTTTTAATAATTAAAAATTTTTTAATTTAAATTTTTTTTTTTTTATTTTTTATTAATTTTATTTTAAAAAAAAAAAAAAAAAATTTTTAACTTTTTTGTTTGGTTAATTTATAATAAAGAGATAAAGGCAGCCAAAGCAAAATAAAGAAAAAATTTTTTATCTTGCTTATAAAATGAATACGTATACGCCCGTATCCCATGGCTCAGAGAGAAGACATTAGCTTCTAGTGCCTGGGGTGCCGGGTTCGCTTCCCGTGCCAAGCGAGAAGAATTTATTCCATTTGAATATTTGAATTGGCCACAAATCATTTGAAATAAATAGGAATGGGGGGGGGGGGGGGGGGCTTAGATGCCAAAAAAGACTTTAAACAAATAAAAAAAATCTGGTGTGCTGGTCGCATAGCAGAGACCATGTCGAAAAACACTTTTTTGGACTCAGGGCAACGGGACCTCAAAACGTGTATATCCATCAAAATCTCGACATCGCATTTTTGACATAAATCCACCAAGAGAAAGTAAAAATATATCTATATTATGCGGGCCGCAAAAATGTTCAAGAAGGGTCGCGGGTTAGCCCCCTTGCCTTGAAGGTTAGAATTTTATTTAAACGAAACGTCATACTCATTTCCTTACCTTCTTCATTACATTTGCATTCAAAAGCTTCCTCAAATATTTTCTCTTTTAAAAAAATAATCAAGTTCTTAGAAGTTAAAGAAATAAAAATAAAGTGGCTTACATTTCTACAAAGGAAATTCTGACAGTATTTCCAAGTGTGGCCTTCTTTGCCACATTGAAGGCAACAAATTTTTCTTTTAGGATCAGGGCAAAATTGTTCAATGTGATCGTATTGAAAACAGTTTCGGCATCTTCTTTTTCTATTATGTGGATCTGCATTCATTCTCCAGTACGCATCTATTGGATCCGTTTTCCAAAATTGTCTAGAGTCTACAAATAAAAAAAAAAAAAAAAAAAAATTGATTATAGAAATGAAACCAATGCTGTGCGACCAGTCCAGGTCGCACAGCACCTTCAACAGGGCATATATATATATATAATAATTGGCAATATTTGCCATGATGAAGGTCGTGGTTGACGACAGAAACGTCAGCAAATAAAAGAAAGAGAAAGTATTGGATTCATGTCAAAAATTCGATGTCGAGATTTTGATGAATATACACATTTTGAGGTCCCCTGAATCCAAAAATGTAGTTTTCGCGACATGGTCGGTCTGTCTGTGTTCAATTTAAAGCATGAAGCAATTGAGCAAGGAGGTTGAAATTTTATATTAAGTTAGTCATTAATTAGTCTGGTTTATCTGGTCGCAGCAGATTTTTCGTGTCGAGATATATTTAATTTCGGCGGATATTTTTTTTTTTTTTTTATTTTTTATTTTAAACATTCACACTCACACTACACACACATTCACACAGTCTTTTCGGCAACTCAGGCCATGTAAGACATTTACAATAACCGTTATTGATTTAATATACATATATGGGGTCCAGGCATTCTTATTTAAGCCATTTGGTATCCAATTGGCTTAAATAAAATCATCGGACTGCCTGGGATCCGAACCCGCGACGTTTGGTATATGAGGTTAGCACGCTAACCTCTACGCCATGCCCCGAGGGCTCAGCGGATATATTAGAATTCAAGATGTTTTTTTTTTTTTTTTTTTTAAACATTCACACTCACACACAATCACTCTGTCTTTTCGGCAACTTAGGCCATTTAAGACTTTGACGATAACCGTTAATTATTAATATCCATCAAAGTCTCGACATCGAATTAACATATATAGATGTAAGAGAAAGTAAAAACCTAAAAAAGTAACTAAGAATACATTTTTTGATGGTTAATGTTGTCTTTGTATTTCTTAAAATTTTTCGTTATTTTACATACGAGGGTGGTCCGATAAGTACTTAGCCTTCAAAAGAAAAACAAAAATTTTGGAGAAGTGGCGATTTATTTTTCAATAGTCTCCTTTTCGTTCGATACCCTTGACCCAGTGATGCTCCAACTTCTTTAATACGTCTGAAAAATACGTTTTCTTGAGGTCTGCCAAGTAGGCCTCCGTGGCGGCGATGACCTCCTCATTCGACTCAAATTTCTGCCCGGCGAGTGATGACTTTTTCCAAGTTAAACAAAAAGAAGTCGCACGGGGCCAATTCTGGAGAATACGCCGTTCGTAGCCCAATTCGCCCAATTTGGGGGAGGTGCGTTATCATGGTGGAAGAGCACTTTTTTCTTCGCCAAGTGCGGTCAAAACAAAACTAGGAGAGAATGCAACACTGGCGAGGCTGAGCTCTTATCGGACCGCCCTCGTATATCTCGATCAAATTGGCTTTACTATAACTAGGCGAAATATTAAAAAAATATTTTACTTCTCATATTCTGCTTCGCTGTTTCTAAATCATAATTTTCTTCGTTCCACGAATCTCTATAGAAATGGCGCATTTCGATGGTCCAATCTTTGGAGCAAGTTTCTTGACCTAAAGAGACAAACTTTTTCCCCGGCTCTTTTTGTTTTTTGTTTGTCGTCTTCCTTTTTTGGTTATTTTTCTTTTCTTCTTCCTTTTGGCATACATTTAATATTATATTTTCTTCAATTGATTTTTTATTCTTTTTCCTTTTTTCTGTTTTATTTTCAAAAAGAATTTCAATTTCCTCTTCTTTATTAATTGATTTCTCATCTTCATTTGCATATGGAGTAAATTTTATTTTTTTATTTTTCATAAATTGTTCGCAATTTGATAAATATGAAGAAATTTTTGGCTTGGAATGTTTGCCATAATTATCAGAAATGATTTCTTTGATTAATTCAATTTCATTATCGTTGGGATTTCCTTTTCTTTTTACACTCGGATTCTTTGTTAAATCTTTCTTTTTTCTTTTGTTATGTATATCATTTTTAATATTATTATTATGGATATTATTTTTAATATTGTTATTAAATTGTTTTGGTCTTTTCTTAAATCTTTCTCCATACTGAAAAGCTGCAGAACGATTTCTTGTTGTTTCTAATATCGAATCGTTCTCGTTGTATGCTTCCTCTGAGTGATGAATTCGACTATACAATTCATTTGCATAATCTTCATCGTCATTCGATTCTGAAGATTCGGTAGCCTTAAAAAAAATTAAGAAAATTACTTCAAAGTAGACAATTCAAGTCGTGGACAATTGAAACAACCTGAGGGTAGGAAGTTTGCTGTCGAGAAATTTGCAGCTTTTTGCAGCAATGATGATTATTTATTTAAAGTCAAGAAGACACAGCAACGTCACGTTGCGTTTAGCAATTTATTAATTGATTAATTGTAAAGCAATATGATAATTATGACATAACAGATTATATATATATATCTTTTAAATTATTTATTACTTGATATTCTATTTTCTCATTAATAAAATAGCAAAAAAGAAAAAAAAATTATTTTATTTTTCAAGCTAGTTAGGAATGTTAAACTTTTAAAGGCAAGATTGCTCCAAGAAATGGGGTCGGCAAGATGAGATGATCCCAATTTGTCTATACCTCGATTCTTCTCTAATCATTGCTACAAAAACCTGAAATTTTATTATCAATAAACTTTCTACCTAATAGGCGTTTGAAGCAAATTTTTTCAATGATATTTGTGTGAAATGCATTTCAATTTGGTTGCAAATGTTTTTTTTTCCCCTTATAATTAAAACAAAAGCAATTATAACTCGATTTGCAAGTGAAGTAAATCCGATCTTAAGATCGGAAGAAGATTTCTGATCTAAATTTTATGTATTAAAAGTGAAATGAAAATATTTGCGAATTTTTGAAACTGAGAAACAGATTAGTCCACATTTAATTGGACTTATTCGATTTAAAAGAAAATGCTTTTAATAAATAAATGAGCTTACCTGAGTAAGGGAGAGAAAAGATGTCATTTTCAATTGATCTGGTTAAAATATGCTGAAATATACATTCAAAATTAAAAAATCTTGCTTGCATGTGTTTTTTTTTTTTTGCTTTTTTGGTTAAAAGAAAAAAATGCAGGAACTTTTTGTTTTTCTATTAAATCTTCTCCTCATTTGACAGTGATTTTTTAAAAAGAAACTGCAATTTTTAATACTACCATTTAATTTAAAAAATAAGAAAAATATATGTCAATCGTTCAATAATTTTTTTTTGGTTCAGTTTTGGTAGTTGCAGAAAAAAGAAGAGAATTTAAAGACGTTAAACTCACACCTAAAAAATTCAATTTTATTTATACTTTCACGCAAATGAAAATCACTAGCAAGCGAAATATCTTTTCATAACCGCATCAATTAAAGCACAGAATATATAACCAAAAGAAAGATTTTTTATTTAAAAAATTACGAATTCTATTATTTATAAAATTTAAATATAAAATCTTTATTTTGAACCTTTATAGTTGCAACTGGAAATCAAATTTCGCGGCTTTCTCTTGTACGTTGCCCACTTGATTTTGATTTTCTTTTAAAAATAGATAATTTAACATCTACTTTCCAGATTCTTTGCTTTTTTTATTCTTCAAAAAATTTATCTTAGAAAAATTGTTATGCTATCATGATATCCTGCTATATCCATATTAGTTTACAAAATAAATAATTTCAATTTGAGTACAATAATTTGGTTGCAATAAAATGATAATTTGGTGCTTGATTAATTGTCTAATTTGACTTGAAAAAACGAATTTAAGATGAATGGTTCAACTTCGTTTATGGTAAATATAAAATTTGAACCGGTCTCACGTGCTAAACATGTTTTTTTTTATTTGTTTTATAGATATTTATTAATTTTATTTTTCAGTGGACCGATAATAGTAATTTAATAACAAGTCAAGTATCAACACTCAAAGAAAAAGTCATTAAAACCAGGTAACTAGCAATTTGATTTCTTTATCTTAGGCGCCAAGCCGTGTCAATTTGATTTTAATTATTTTAAAATGATTTTTATATTTTTAGTTGTATTATAGATAATTTCACCAAGAGTGAAGAGAAAATTTTGAAGTTTGACCATGAGAATAAAGCTATTAGAAAAAGGAATGTTCTTTTGGCTAATCAAATCAATGAGCTTTATGAAAACTTGAAATCTCTCTATCAAACACAAGAGGTAATTATTTCTTTTTATATTTATTTATTTCATAAATAGGGACGATGAAGACATAACATTTACGTTGGTGAAATTAAAAATAATTACAAACTTAATAGTTGATGATTTTATAATATATATGCGGTGGAAACCAAATCGCTATTCTGTTTGCAGGGAAAAACGAACTTTCTTAGAAAAACAAAAAGATATTAAAACAATTTTAGGGAACTCTCAGCTTTCGATAGCTTCTAAATTAATTCAGTTCGAAGCGGTTCGTTGGGAAAAGAAATTTGCGACCCTTAAGGCCTATTATAACAACATATATACTATTAGTATTAAGGTTATGGAGAAAGAAAAACCAGCGAATGCTTTCCACGTTAAAACAATTTATTCGCAGATATTTCGGTAAGCCTAACGCAAACCATCCTCAGTGCTTCAAATTATATGATTGTGGAGCGTTTAATAAACTCATAAAATGCTTGAGAAGCCATTCTATATATGGAGGGGACAAAATCGTATGAAGCAAGTCACTGAGAGAAAAATAGCATCTATATACATAAGACACAATCGAATTTTTGTATGCTTTAAGATAATTTCTCACAGTGACCCACCAGGCGCGTGTACTTTATAATTCAGTCACTGTGAGAAATTATCTTAAAGCATACAAAAATTCGATTGTGTCTTATGTATATAGATGCTATTTTTCTCTCAGTGACTTGCTTCATACGATTTTGTCCCCTCCATATATAGAATGGCTTCTCAAGCATTTTATGAGTTTATTAAACGCTCCACAATCATATAATTTGAAGCACTGAGGATGGTTTGCGTTAGGCTTACCGAAATATCTGCGAATAAATTGTTTTAACGTGGAAAGCATTCGCTGGTTTTTCTTTCTCCATAACCTTAATACTGTTGCCCCAGCATACTTCGTTTCGTTTATATACTATTAGGCCTATATAACAAGACAAAGTCTGACTATCTGTCGGTCTGTTTGTAACGCAGAGACTCCGAAGCTATTGGAGCTATATTAATTTAAAAATAATCAAATCTTTCTTCATGTAAGCGAAAAAAAGAATTGGGGGTCTATGAGATGTGTTTTTATTGTTTTTTTTCTTCTACATCTTCCTACTATTAGACATCAGTCAAAATACATTTGAAGTTGATGAATTTTCAAAAATGGTATATATTATATGGACCGTTTATTTTGAAAGTTTTGTAAGTCCATTTTTTAAAAAATGAGATATCACATAATTTATGATTAAATTAATGAAAATTTTCTATGTATAACTAGCTAGTGGTAAATTCCTTAAAAAATTCCCATGTTTTGTACAATTGAAAATTGGTCGGTAAAAGAATTGCATAATCGTTGATTATGAAAGTGGTGTAAGTCCAATTTGAGGTAGGTAGCTTAGCAGATGGTTGCCTGTTAGTAGTCTGTTATTGTGCATTTGTTTATAAACTTGTTAAGAACTTGTTACTAACAGAGACGTCATTTGTGGGGGGAAGGGTATTTGCCCCCCCCCCCCTCCTCCCTAGGTATTATTCTACGTAAATAAATCTATGAAACTGTATAAAATTAAAAAATTAATTTAATTAAATACCGTTTGGCCAAATTTGAGATACCTATTTGTAAGAAAAATTGAAAAACAAAGTTTGCCCCCCCCCCCTCTAAGAAAAAGTTGAAATGACGCCACTGGTTACGAGAATAGGTTACTTTTTAATATAAAGATATCAAGCAGTTATTTCTTCCGGTACATCATAAATATTTCAACACTCTCCCATCCATATACAGAGGATAAGTAAATTCTACTAATATCTTGTAATTTGAACAATGTAATTAACGTCTAAAATTAAAAATACTACTCCTATTTTATATCGTGTCATTATTTGTAAAGAATATTGAATTAATATGAAGTATATTTTGAGTAATATTTGATTTTTCTCAAATGAAATTAAACGATCTTTACAATTGGTTAATTTTGAAAGTGGTGTAAGTCCATTTGCAGTAATGTAATTATATATTAGTTTAGTCAAATCAAATTTATATAACTAAATTAGATATTGATAAAGAAGTAGAAACATTCACCTATTTCATATCATTTGCCTAGATTTTTAAATTAACAGATATGCAAACCTTTCATTTTCTATTGTTTCAAAAAAATTAAAGGTTAACATATCTGTTTATTAAAAAATCTATTTACCGACCAATTTTCAATTGTACAAAACATGGGAATTTTTTAAGAAATTTACATTAATTTAAGCATAAATTATGTGATATCTCATTTTTTTAAAAAATGGACTTAGACCACTTTCAAAATAAACGGTCCATATATTAGCTAACCGGTGAGTTGATTAAGGAGCAGGAGAGCGATGGGCCAGGGCCCCTGGGGTCACCACCAAAACCAAACCAAGGCCCTAATGAATTTCCCGAGGATCCTACCTCCCCCTCATGGGCGTGGAAGATGCTCTCTGAGCATGACCCAAAACTGAAAAACATGGCAAAGGGTCTACTAGACAAAAAAAGGATCTGAGAGAAGACCTTAGCTTCTCATGGGCGGGGCTCCGGGTTCGCTTCTCGTCCCAAGCGAGAAAAATATATTTCATTTGAAATAAATTGAAATGGGACCTAAATGGCCTTAGATGCCGAAAAAGACCTTAAAAAAAAACGGCCAGAGAGTTTTTGGTAAAAAGTGCTAATATACTTTTCTTATTCTTTCTAATATGTCATTTTATGGATAAAAATTGACTTTTATGGGCTTCTGTTGCTATTTTATTTATTTTTATTTTTGAGAACTTGACATAATACGATTATAAAAATTTTAAATTATTCCTATTGAAAAGAGCAGCCAGCACATGTGTTCTGGTTGAAGGATGATGAGAGAATGAGTCAAAATTGGACCACGTTTTTAACACTGGCGCGAGGCTTGGGGTCGCTCCACGTGAGTTTCCCCATTCTCGATCAGTTGGAGTGATGGACGGATGGCTTGGCGGATCTCGATTAACGACCAACTCATCCTATCACTCCACGTCTTCCATTTGGATGGATGGAGTGATCGTGAATGGCCGGCTTTAAAATTCCACATTTCAAAAAGATTTTTAGACTCTTCACCCCCCCCCCCCCCTCCTAATTTTCTTTTATTTTTCATTCGATATTAATAAAATTTAAAATGACAATAATAAAGTAAATAATTGAAAAATGCTATTCCAGACCTGAGAAAGTTCTATCGCCCCCCCCCCCCCCCCTAAAATTTATTTTTAACTAGATTTTTTATTTCATGTTTTTTTATATTATGGTGCATAATTCAAAGAAATTGTTTTTTTATTAGAATTATACAAATCTACAAAGTAAATATACATCTTTGGATAAAGAATTCGCCAAAGTAAGCAATGAATTAGATGGCTATAAATTTTTACAAAAACAAAACAAAGAACTTATAAAAGTTAAAGACGACGAGATCAAACAATTAAAAGATTCCCTTGACGATTCAAATGAATCCCTTGCTCAATCGAAAGGTAAGAAATTACAAATTTTTTTAAATAACTCAGAGCTAATAATTTTAATAACTTTTTTTTTCTGACAGATACCGTCAAAAAACAAAAAAAACGTTTAATAAAATTAAAAGAGCGAATTGCAAAACTCAAAAGAAAGAAAAAAAAATTAAAGGTAAATCGCTCCTTCTATTTTCATTAATGCTATATAAAAATCTGCTTGAATTGTTTCATCTTGAATAGAAAAAAAAGTTTCATTGAAGTTCTTTTCCTAGCCCTACATGTGCGGATTATTTCAACGACTTTAAATCGGATCTGCCTGTTGTTACTCACCAACAGGCAGACAGTCAATAAATTTTGATTTGTTCATGGATGATATAAATTCTCTGCAAATACAGAATGCCATGAATGCGTGACAATCCAATGTGAGTTTGTATGGGTCCCTTTTTTTCTCTTATTTCCCTCCCATATTAGAATTATAAAGAAACGGGCAGAACTATGACGCAACATCTCTAACCATTTTAAAAAAGAGTTGTAGTGACGTAGGACGTGACGTCAAAAGTTTGCTGAACTGATTTGCTTCGGATTTCTGTGAACATTAAGCTTCGAAAAAGGAGGAATTTGAACACTCACTCGAGCGATTGTTGAGCTTCCTGCGATGCGCTTTTGTTGCCTGCTTGCTCACGTCGGGGTCACCAATTAAGTGATGAAATAACGCGTGAAAATTGAATCCAAATTTATTTAAACAAAGCAAGAGAAATCAACTGATTCTTTTTAATATAAAAATAATAATAACATTATTATTTATATTGTGTTCTTAAAAAGTGTCTAGAAACAAAGATTGACGTGACGTCACGTCCTGCGTCACTACAGAGTCCAATCATACTCGGGTTACTTTTTTCTTTCGTCTGTTGATATATCAATTCAGAAAAGCGCAGATAAACGTGGGTCCTGAAATTCCTCTGTCCTCTGTCTCCCTGCTAACTCAGAGACTTGCGCTTAAAGTTTCTCCTAAATCCCTTCGTGTATGGCTAGGAATTGGATATTGAGAAATAACAACTTTCTTCTTCTATTGTTTAAATAATAGTTTCTTCTTTAAATTTATTTAAAATATTCACCCTTCTTTTTAGAACAAATGAAAATGAAAATTAAATTCATTTTTTTTTACTTTTTTTAGATGCCTCTTTGGAGCATATTTCAAATTCCGATTCAGATGATGGTGTTAATCTCGAGGAAACAATTTTATCTCTAAGTGATGACGAAAGTAAGAACAAATTGAATTTTATAGGTGAGTATTCTATTAGAATGTATTTTAAAATATAAATGAATCTTGAAACACTCACACACATTCACACATTCTTTTCGGCAACTTAGGCCATTTAAGACTTTAAACGATACTCGTATTTATATAATATATATTTATTTGTGGCTTATTTAAGCCATTTGGTATCCAATTGGCTTAAATAAAATCATCGGACTGCCTGGGGTCCGAACCCGCGACGTTTGGTATATGAGGTTAACACGCTAACCTCTACGCCAAGCCCCGAGGGCTTAACATTTATTTCGATAAATGAATATAATAAGAATAAGATAACAACCAACAATGGATGACGTCATCCACGTGACAATCCAGGTGGCGCAGCCATCGCCCCGCTTCCAGGGGCTTAGATATATCAAAATTCAATATATTAATGATTTTCTCCTCGGGGCTTGGTGTAGGGGTTAGCGTGCTAACCTCGTATTCCAAAAGTCGCGGGTTCGGACCCCAGGCAGTCCGATGATATTATTTAAGCCATTTGGATACCAAATGGCTTAAATATGTATGTCTGTGTTCAATTTTAAGCATGAAGGAATTGAGCTATGAGGCTGAAATTTTATATTTAAGTTCGGCACCCTCCTGGACCGGGAAAATAAGCTTTTAAACAAAATCGGCCCAAAAGTACTATTACTTTACTGATTTACTTTTTCAGTTTTTTTCGATTTTCTCAAAATTCTCTCTAACGATTTTGATTAAAATTCAAAAATCCATTATTTTTTAGATGCTCTTTAAAATGTATACTCTCATTTTTCTCTCAAAATTGTTTAAAGACCACTTTACTCTTGTGCTTCATAGGCTCGGGAGCAGATCCGCACGGGTGTGGGCTCTCACGGATCGGGCTCGTGCCTCAGATAAAGTATTTAAATTTATTTTTGGCTCGGCTCGGCTTGTGAGAGCCCACACATTTACGGATTTGGCTCGTTCGTAGGCGAGCCGAGCCAGACTCGTACGCGTGTGTGGTGAAAAATTGCCGGATCCGGCTCGCGTACCAAAGTGCATCGTGTATGGGGCCCTTAAGAAACAACCATGTGGAACGTCCTTCGGTAGCGATGAGCATTAAATTTAATTAAAATATTCTCATTAAAATACTCATTATGGTTACTGAATACATTTTTTTTTTATTTCTCTGCAGAGGATTTTACTTTTATACGGAATATTTTAATTAATAATTTCTACCCGGGGACGTTCCACTCCACATGCTTATTTATTAGATCCATCTTCTTGTTTTTAATTAATTAAAATTTATTTATTTATTTATTTAATCCTTTTCTTCCTAAAGAGTTTGGCCTTGGGAAGAGCGGGAAAAATAAATAGCATTAATTTTCTCATTCGTTTGGACGAATACTAAGCTAATGTGACCTCTAATCTTATTTTCTATTTATTAATTCATGAATGAATCTTTTTTTTCTGAAGTTCCTCCAATCCCTGACTTGCACTGGACTGAGCAAAAAGTTATCAAAGAAGAAGATTCAAAAACACCAGATTTATTTGAGCAAAAAGTTATCAAAGAAGAGGAGGCCAAATTAAACGACTACATTTCGAACATCTTCGACCAGATGACACTAAGAAAAGACATTCGATTACTTTCTCCAATAGGTACGTATTTGAGTTTGAGTGGCTTTAAATTTGTATTTTTTGCAAAATATCAATCATTTAACTTAAGTGTGAGTGTATTCTTTGCGCCCCGGGGACCTCGAGCCTTCCATGCGCAGGCCACACCATCCAAAAGCCCTTCCCCAAAATACCAAAGGACGATAAGCATCAGGGCCGCCGCGTGGGTGATAGGCGCCCTTAGCCGCTGTGCAAATTGAAATTTGGCGCCCCTTTATGCGATTTCGTTCCACTCTGAAAATTATATGTAAAGTACTCTTTTTATAGTATTTAAAATTTGAGTCAAATTTTGAATACTCTATTTAAACTTTCGAACCGAAAATCTTTAAAAATCCCTAGGCTATAATATTTAAAACTGTTTGTCTTATTATTGCTTTTTATTAGT
>JAKCPI010005512.1:0-77163 GCA_023213315.1 Euborellia annulipes
GGGTTTTAGGGGGGACAGCATGTTTCGAAATAATTATCACCATTGGACTCACGGTTGGTCATAGAGTCCAAATCCGTCGAGTTCACGTTTTTGATAAAATTTTTTTTTTTAATTGCGAAGCAGATACATTATAAGACTCTTTCTTGAATATCTCCGCAACGGAATGACCTAGCGCGATGATTATGGGCGCAAACTTTAGAGGAGATTCTGCTCTTTCCGATAGCCCATCCAGCTTTCCAAATAACCTGCAATTGAGGGAGAAAATGCCACGTCACGATTGAAATAACAGAGCTATTGTGTAGCCCATAAGCGTCCAAAAATCAAATTTAATTCTGAATCTGACCCACTAATTAAATCTCAAATTAGATATTTAATTAACAGAGCTGATTGCGATTTCTCCAATTTTGAGGGGGGGGTTTTAGGGGGGACAGCATGTTTCGAAATAATTATCACCATTGGACTCACGGTTGGTCATAGAGTCCAAATCCGTCGAGTTCACGTTTTTGATAAAATTTTTTTTTTTTAATTGCGAAGCAGATACATTATAAGACTCTTTCTTGAATATCTCCGCAACGGAATGACCTAGCGCGATGATTATGGGCGCAAACTTTAGAGGAGATTCTGCTCTTTCCGATAGCCCATCCAGCTTTCCAAATAACCTGCAATTGAGGGAGAAAATGCCACGTCACGATTGAAATAACAGAGCTATTGTGTAGCCCATAAGCGTCCAAAAATCAAATTTAATTCTGAATCTGACCCACTAATTAAATCTCAAATTAGATATTTAATTAACAGAGCTGATTGCGATTTCTCCAATTTTGAGGGGGGGTTTTAGGGGGGACAGCATGTTTCGAAATAATTATCACCATTGGACTCACGGTTGGTCATAGAGTCCAAATCCGTCGAGTTCACGTTTTTGATAAAATTTTTTTTTTTTAATTGCGAAGCAGATACATTATAAGACTCTTTCTTGAATATCTCCGCAACGGAATGACCTAGCGCGATGATTATGGGCGCAAACTTTAGAGGAGATTCTGCTCTTTCCGATAGCCCATCCAGCTTTCCAAATAACCTGCAATTGAGGGAGAAAATGCCACGTCACGATTGAAATAACAGAGCTATTGTGTAGCCCATAAGCGTCCAAAAATCAAATTTAATTCTGAATCTGACCCACTAATTAAATCTCAAATTAGATATTTAATTAACAGAGCTGATTGCGATTTCTCCAATTTTGAGGGGGGGTTTTAGGGGGGACAGCATGTTTCGAAATAATTATCACCATTGGACTCACGGTTGGTCATAGAGTCCAAATCCGTCGAGTTCACGTTTTTGATAAAAATTTTTTTTTTCATTGCGAAGCAGATACATTATAAGACTCTTTCTTGAATATCTCCGCAACGGAATGACCTAGCGCGATGATTATGGGCGCAAACTTTAGAGGAGATTCTGCTCTTTCCGATAGCCCATCCAGCTTTCCAAATAACCTGCAATTGAGGGAGAAAATGCCACGTCACGATTGAAATAACAGAGCTATTGTGTAGCCCATAAGCGTCCAAAAATCAAATTTAATTCTGAATCTGACCCACTAATTAAATCTCAAATTAGATATTTAATTAACAGAGCTGATTGCGATTTCTCCAATTTTGAGGGGGGGGTTTTAGGGGGGGACAGCATGTTTCGAAATAATTATCACCATTGGACTCACGGTTGGTCATAGAGTCCAAATCCGTCGAGTTCACGTTTTTGATAAAATTTTTTTTTTTTAATTGCGAAGCAGATACATTATAAGACTCTTTCTTGAATATCTCCGCAACGGAATGACCTAGCGCGATGATTATGGGCGCAAACTTTAGAGGAGATTCTGCTCTTTCCGATAGCCCATCCAGCTTTCCAAATAACCTGCAATTGAGGGAGAAAATGCCACGTCACGATTGAAATAACAGAGCTATTGTGTAGCCCATAAGCGTCCAAAAATCAAATTTAATTCTGAATCTGACCCACTAATTAAATCTCAAATTAGATATTTAATTAACAGAGCTGATTGCGATTTCTCCAATTTTGAGGGGGGGTTTTAGGGGGGGACAGCATGTTTCGAAATAATTATCACCATTGGACTCACGGTTGGTCATAGAGTCCAAATCCGTCGAGTTCACGTTTTTGATAAAATTTTTTTTTTTAATTGCGAAGCAGATACATTATAAGACTCTTTCTTGAATATCTCCGCAACGGAATGACCTAGCGCGATGATTATGGGCGCAAACTTTAGAGGAGATTCTGCTCTTTCCGATAGCCCATCCAGCTTTCCAAATAACCTGCAATTGAGGGAGAAAATGCCACGTCACGATTGAAATAACAGAGCTATTGTGTAGCCCATAAGCGTCCAAAAATCAAATTTAATTCTGAATCTGACCCACTAATTAAATCTCAAATTAGATATTTAATTAACAGAGCTGATTGCGATTTCTCCAATTTTGAGGGGGGGTTTTAGGGGGGGACAGCATGTTTCGAAATAATTATCACCATTGGACTCACGGTTGGTCATAGAGTCCAAATCCGTCGAGTTCACGTTTTTGATAAAAATTTTTTTTTTTCATTGCGAAGCAGATACATTATAAGACTCTTTCTTGAATATCTCCGCAACGGAATGACCTAGCGCGATGATTATGGGCGCAAACTTTAGAGGAGATTCTGCTCTTTCCGATAGCTCATCCAGCTTTCCAAATAACCTGCAATTGAGGGAGAAAATGCCACGTCACGATTGAAATAACAGAGCTATTGTGTAGCCCATAAGCGTCCAAAAATCAAATTTAATTCTGAATCTGACCCACTAATTAAATCTCAAATTAGATATTTAATTAACAGAGCTGATTGCGATTTCTCCAATTTTGAGGGGGGGTTTTAGGGGGGACAGCATGTTTCGAAATAATTATCACCATTGGACTCACGGTTGGTCATAGAGTCCAAATCCGTCGAGTTCACGTTTTTGATAAAATTTTTTTTTTTTAATTGCGAAGCAGATACATTATAAGACTCTTTCTTGAATATCTCCGCAACGGAATGACCTAGCGCGATGATTATGGGCGCAAACTTTAGAGGAGATTCTGCTCTTTCCGATAGCCCATCCAGCTTTCCAAATAACCTGCAATTGAGGGAGAAAATGCCACGTCACGATTGAAATAACAGAGCTATTGTGTAGCCCATAAGCGTCCAAAAATCAAATTTAATTCTGAATCTGACCCACTAATTAAATCTCAAATTAGATATTTAATTAACAGAGCTGATTGCGATTTCTCCAATTTTGAGGGGGGTTTTAGGGGGGACAGCATGTTTCGAAATAATTATCACCATTGGACTCACGGTTGGTCATAGAGTCCAAATCCGTCGAGTTCACGTTTTTGATAAAAATTTTTTTTTTAATTGCGAAGCAGATACATTATAAGACTCTTTCTTGAATATCTCCGCAACGGAATGACCTAGCGCGATGATTATGGGCGCAAACTTTAGAGGAGATTCTGCTCTTTCCGATAGCCCATCCAGCTTTCCAAATAACCTGCAATTGAGGGAGAAAATGCCACGTCACGATTGAAATAACAGAGCTATTGTGTAGCCCATAAGCGTCCAAAAATCAAATTTAATTCTGAATCTGACCCACTAATTAAATCTCAAATTAGATATTTAATTAACAGAGCTGATTGCGATTTCTCCAATTTTGAGGGGGGGTTTTAGGGGGGACAGCATGTTTCGAAATAATTATCACCATTGGACTCACGGTTGGTCATAGAGTCCAAATCCGTCGAGTTCACGTTTTTGATAAAATTTTTTTTTTTTAATTGCGAAGCAGATACATTATAAGACTCTTTCTTGAATATCTCCGCAACGGAATGACCTAGCGCGATGATTATGGGCGCAAACTTTAGAGGAGATTCTGCTCTTTCCGATAGCCCATCCAGCTTTCCAAATAACCTGCAATTGAGGGAGAAAATGCCACGTCACGATTGAAATAACAGAGCTATTGTGTAGCCCATAAGCGTCCAAAAATCAAATTTAATTCTGAATCTGACCCACTAATTAAATCTCAAATTAGATATTTAATTAACAGAGCTGATTGCGATTTCTCCAATTTTGAGGGGGGGTTTTAGGGGGGACAGCATGTTTCGAAATAATTATCACCATTGGACTCACGGTTGGTCATAGAGTCCAAATCCGTCGAGTTCACGTTTTTGATAAAATTTTTTTTTTTTAATTGCGAAGCAGATACATTATAAGACTCTTTCTTGAATATCTCCGCAACGGAATGACCTAGCGCGATGATTATGGGCGCAAACTTTAGAGGAGATTCTGCTCTTTCCGATAGCCCATCCAGCTTTCCAAATAACCTGCAATTGAGGGAGAAAATGCCACGTCACGATTGAAATAACAGAGCTATTGTGTAGCCCATAAGCGTCCAAAAATCAAATTTAATTCTGAATCTGACCCACTAATTAATTCCCACGTTCAATTTAAAAAAATTTAACAGAATTGGATGTCTTTAAAACCTGCTAATAATTACTATTTAATAAAGTTTTTAAGATTAAATGTTTATAAACGAAGTAAAAAATTCTGAATTTTTTCACTTTTCGATTTGTAAGTTCACGATTATATTTTAGACTATATATATATATATATATATATATATATATATATCAACTACAACATTACGAGCTGAAATTTCTATAATTAAATTTGCTTTGCAAACCAATTTTTCTTCCAAATTTTTTTATTTATTTGGACTTTACTTATTGACACGGAACTAAATTAGTTTAGTTTCAAAGAAAAATTAGTGGTTTTTCACAGTCGAATGAGTTAAATAGAACTTGATTCTGACTGGCAATCTGACTGCTTCGTGTATGGATAACCTTAACTGAATAAAATACTGCGAGTTCGGCTGATTCGGTCAGACAGTTGTGTTAAGGCCCCTTTAGAGCACGAAACCGGCGATTGATATGGTGCGTGCCTTCAGTGCACAATACACAGGGCAAGGCTTTTTTCTTCTAGAGATAATTCACCCTAATTTGTATTTTTTATACCTCTATTACGAGCACATAAAAATATTCTTTGTTTGTTTATTTATTTATTTTAAAACTTTGACCTTTTATATCTATTTTAAGAGAGCCCTAAAAGGCGCTCAACAGGAACGACCCCCTCATCTCTCTTTTTTTTTTCTTTCATTTTTGACCTTTTACTCTTTTTCTTTCTCTACTATTCCATTCCTTTTATCAGACATGTTTTTGTATTATTAATATCAAGTGAAATAACTGAGAGCTTATGTTATCTTTGAATTTTATAAGAATATTTTTTTTAAATAAAAAAAAAAAAAAAAAAATGCTGGTATTTATTTGTTCAAAGAATTAAAAAAAAGAGGGAGATTTTCGGTCAATGCCCGTTTTAATATGAATATTTTCTTTTAGAGATGTTACATTTTTGATTAATAAAAAAAAAAAAAAAATCGGTTCAGTGAATTTGAGCTTTTAAATTTTTAACATTTTTTTTTTCCAATGAAATATGAAAATAATAAATTTTATCAGAAAATAAAATTTGTATGATTTGGTTCCTCGTGTTACAGCTACCTTTGTGGTTATAGTCGGATTATGAAACAATATCACGTTGTTATTGTTGTTGTATTATCAAAGGGTAATAGAGAGCGAAGAGGTATTCGCCCCTCCCCCGACTGTTAAATCAAGAGTCTCTCTAATAGTAGCTCTAAAGGTTCAAATGGAGCTGGGAGGTTGAGTATGGAGCCCTCGTGGTTGATGAGTGAAACCACTAAGCTTTTAAGGGCCCATCCCTTATTCACGACTTATTTGTTTCATTTTATTGATCTCTACATTTTTATTGGTGCAATTTCAAATAAAAAAAAATTACCTATTTTAATAACAAAAAAAAAATCTCTACAGATTAATCAACAAACAACTCTACTGGGTTTGAGTTAAAAAGTTTTGTCACTTAAATATAAGTTAAAGTTAAATATTTTGAATTAACCGCCATTTTAAAGGTGCGATCACACCGAGACCTGACTTGTGTTTACTGACTGGAGTTCTAACCGAATTCAAATTGAGGGGGGTCACACACTAAAACTTGACTGGAGTGACGTAATCTTACTTCTCTGATATTTGGTATATAAGTATGTCGAAGGAGTAAACAATGCTTTTTACTTGAATGATACTATTTTCCTTCCCAGCAATTTATTTCTAAATAAACTTAATAAAACAAATTATCGTTATATCGAGAAATATTTTTACTAAATTTTAAGTAAAAATATTTCTTAATTGACTATTTAAAAAATAATATCTTATTAATTTAAAAAAATTTGTAATCTATTTGTTTTGACTTAACATATTTTCCTGCAATTTTTAATAAAAAATAGAAGTTATCTCAAAATTATTATTTATTTGTATTATTATTGCTTCAATAAAGCCTTATATTGCCAAAAATGTATTTATTAAGGAACCGATCAAACAGCTGATTGAAAAAGTCGGCCATGTTGGCTTCCCAGCCAGCCGGAGTCAGGTCCCGATCCAACAAAATTGGTTGGCCACCAGAGTCCGTATCGTGACGTAGCTCCGCTCAACTCCGTTTCGGCAGCAGTGTGTGCACCTCCATAGAAATACATAGGTTGGGTCCTCCACCGGACTCAACTCAAGTCAAGTCAGGTTCCGGTGTGATCGCACCTTAATTGTTCGCTTGGTAATAAAGTTTTTTGTTTTTATCATCATGGAGTACAGAGTTGGGTTATTTTCAAGATTTTGTAGTTATTTACAAAAATCTTGTAACTCTAAACAAGGGTTATTTATGTAAATAATTGTAAATAGCTCCGGTGCGCGTGCGCGAACCGCTCGAAAAATGAAACTCAAATAAAATTCATCAAATTCAAACAAAAACAAGATTCAGTAATTTTTTTTTTTTTTTTTTTTTTATTGTTAAACATTTACACTTTTTTCCACTCACTCTCACATTCACACACACATACACACATTCTTTTCGGCTACTTAGGCCATTTAAGACTTAAACGATACACATAATTTATTAATATATATTTATATGATTTTATTTAAGCCATTTGGATACCTAATGGCTTAAATAAAATCATCAGACTCCCTGGGATCCGAACCCCCGGCCCTTGGTATACAAGGCAGTCGGCTACCAACTACGCCAAGCCCGGGGGCTGATTCAGTAATTAATACTTATTAATTTATATTTCTTTTTTTATATTAAAATATAAGATGAGATGCTTTTAAAATGTTTTAATCCAAATTTTGTTTTTAGTTTCTCTTACCTCTATATATGTTAATATATAGAGAGAGAAAGAATTGTTTTCATGTCAAAAATTTGATGTCGATGAATTTGAGCTTTTAAATTTTTATTTTTTTTTATTTTTTTTTTTTTCAATGAAATAAGCTACCTTTGTGGTTATAGTCGGATTATGAAACAATATCACGTTGTTATTGTTGTTGTAACACTTTATAATAATAATAATCTGTCTCACATGAGGATAAAACTTACCTACTTATTAATTTAATAAATTAGAAAACAAAAATTATTAGTCATTTCAAACTCTACTCTAATTGATTCATACTAAAAAAAAAAACAAAAATGAATAATTTTCATTAGTATAATGGTAAAGTATTAGAGAATAAGAGGGAAAGAGATAGAAAGGAGTCAAATTGTGAATTGTGCTCAGTGGATCCATTTTAAATGTGGCAAGATTAGGAGTGCTATTAGGAGGCTCTTGTGAAGCCCTCAAATCCATGAATGAGCAGCAAAAGGGGCAGAGAGAGAAAGGGAAAGGGAAATAATCCCCTACCGCTATTATGGAGCATTTTTAAAGATTCAAGCGACCAAAAAAAAAAAAAAAAAAACGGTTAATCAGATGGAGATTAAAACTACATAGTACAAGTTTGTTTAATTAAATGAAACAAAAAAAAAAAAAAAAATCAATCGGGAATGACTTCCCCAAAACTTCCTTGTATATTTTATTTATTTATTTATTGGCCTTCGGCACTTGTATGCCATTTTGGCCACCAGTCCAGTCATAAAATTTTGGCATTAGCACATTAAATTTGACTATATATGAATATTGTTCACACTTAAAATACTGTATTAAATATTCTAAAATAAACGTCCTTCTCAAGAAGATGGAGGAGAAAAATAAGTGATGTAGGCCGCTCAATTTTCTTAACACTCAACCACTCTTCGAAACCACTTCTATCCAGAGATGGACATGACAGCACAATGTGCTCCAGGTCTGCGGTCACATTTGAATCACTTGTGCAGTGATCATCTTCAACCACACCGATCCTCTTTAGGTGTGCCGGATAGCACCCGTGGCCGAATCTTATCCTGCACATGGATGAGATACACGATCTCTTGGCAGGGAATCTATTAAACCAAGGAAGGGATCCAACTTTTGGATTGAGGAGCGAGTATTTGAAACCTCTAGTTCTTGAGGAGAGGTGCCACTCTTCTCCTGCCCTCCTCCTGCCACTTCTTCATGGTTAACTTTCTTGTATATTCTTTTGGAATTATGTCTGGGTGTGTGTGTGTGTGTGTGTGTGTGTGTGTGTGTGTGTGTGTTACCGAGTGTGTGTGTGTGTGTGTGTGTGATCACGATTGCTTAAAATCCAGACCTGCCAAATTGATGAAATTCGGTATATACTCCTTGCACTAAAATTGTAGATTTCTATCAACTTTTGGAGTAAATACTTCACCTGGAAGTAGTACTTTACCAAAAAAGCTTTTTCAAAAATTTTGAAATTTTCAATTTTTTTGTCATATTATGATAAATTACCCTATTTTAAAAAATTTTTATTCTTTGACATTTTTTCGAAAACTGAAAGCACATCAGTTAAGTATTAGTACTCTTTGGACGATTTTGTTTAAAAACTTGTTTTCACGGTCCAGGACAGTACAAAACTTAATTCCTCGGGACCTTATAACGTGTATATCCGTCAAAATTTCGACAACGAATTTTTGACATGAATCCAATACTTTCTCTCTCTATATATATAACATATATAGAAGTAAGAGAAAGCAAAAATGGAAATACTAATGTCCGGGAGAGAGCACAAATTAAAGTAAAAAAAAAATCCTTAAGCTATCCATAACTCGGTACTTTACCTTATATATATTTTTAGAGTGTAATAGCATTGGGGGTTGTAATAAATGTGCGGAAGTCGGGAGCTCTAAATTTAATATAAAGAATTTCGGCCTCTCGAAGGGCCATAATTCAGGACCAGGGAATAATAGACCTTCACTTTTGGAAATAAATGGTCTATTTTGTTTTATATATTGAATATTCATCTTAACTATCAATCTTTATATAGAGGTTATACGTGTATATTATACTTAGGTTTAAACAAAAGGAATTTGTAATGTAAAAAAAATGAATAGTGCTTGTTTAAACTTGTCTTGTTTCATACCATTGCTGAATGGGGTAGGGTAATCTCATGTCTCTTCTTGTATTGTATGTAGTTGACCAGATTATTACAATAATTATCAAAAAATAAACGATTTTTTCTCAAGGTTGATTTTATTAAATCAAGCAAAGAAAAAATTAAGTCAATATTTAAAAAGAAATTGAAATTTGTTTATGAACTTGAAACACGCGAAGGGAACAAGACAATCGTATATCAGTTGAACTGACTTCTTATAATCAAAGATAGAGCCAAAATAAACCTTTAAGAAAGAAGCTCAGGGTAAATAAATGTCTATAGTGAAATTCGATATATCGAATAAACATTAAAAATTCCCCCTCGGGCTTAGCCTAGTTGGTAGAGTGCCTGCCTTGTATACCAAGGGACGAGGGTTCGGATCCCAGGCAGTCAATTTGGATACTAAATGGCTTGAATAAGAATGCCTGGACCCCCAATTGATATATTTACAAATAACGAGAATCGTTTAAAGTTTTATATAAATAAAATCTTCGGACTGCCTGGGGTCCGAACCCGCGACGTTCGGTATAGAAGGTAGACACGCTACCAACTACTCCAAGCCCCGTGGGCTTCATTTGTTTATATTTACCCTTTTTTTTAATGACACCTCTATGATTTTGTTTTGAATTTTTATCAAAATTAACGAAAAATGTCTTTTTCTTCTTTGATTATTTCAAAAACTATTCAGTTTTCGAAAAAATGTCAAAGAATAAAAACTTTTTAAAATAGAGTAATTTATGATAATATGACAAAAAAAAAAAAAAATCGAAAATTTCAAAATTTTTGAAAAAACTTTTTAGGTAAAGTACTACTTCCAAGTGACGTATTTACTCCAAAAGTTGATAAAAATCTACAATTTTAATCTAAGGAGTATATACCATAATTCATGGATTTTTAAGCAATCGTGTTCACACACACACACACCCAGGCGTAATTCCAAAAGAATATACAAGAAAGTTTTGGTGAAGTCATTCCCCCATTTATTTTATATAATATTGAAATTTTTTCGTACTTACTTTTTAAAAGAATTTTTTCTAATTAGGCCTAACTTCTCTCTTTTACTTTCGCCTGTGTGAAAACGACATTAATTTATTTATCTTATCATATTAATGTCCTCGTTTAAGAAGACATGGCGGCGCCATTTATAAAACCGACTTGATCCTAATTACCAAGTTTCCTCCTCTCGATCTCCTATCAATATACGTCGTCGTTCTCTCCTCTCTCCCTTTTCCTTTGACCTCGTTTTCTCATTACATTTTTTTTCCACAGAACCCTTTCATCTTAAGGTGTATCGTTCTCTCATTTTCAAATATATATATATATATCCTTAGCACACATATACCACGAGACAAGGCAACGTTGCCTTAAGCCCTTGAGTCCTATAGAGAGACGAGACCACAGCAGCATTTAAATGACGGGGGAAAACAGCGCAAGAAGTTTGCATTTCCTCCGACAAACCCGTTCGATTTCCTCTCTCCTAAAATCCACACCGACAACTTCTCTCACTCTCTCTCTCTCTTTCAACTAACTAACTCCATCTCCTCTTTTGCTTGATAGTTGTTCCATTTATGGAACAAAAACAATTAAAAGAGATGTAATAGGATTTACGGTTTTGAGTTCTTCTTCTACTTCGTGGTTGATTGTTGTTTTGTCGCTTTTCAACTGGATAAAAATTCAATTTTAGTTTTGAAAAGGTAATTGTTTTAAGGATCGAAGGCAATAATTAATAAAGTTGCTGTGATATCCCGTTCTAAAGGAGTAGGCTATGCACCAATGCCAAGGGCGGATCCAGAAGAGTTTTCGGGGGGCACACAACTTTCTCTTACTTTCGGTAATTGCATTCGGTTCTTGTTTACCAGAATATATTAATTTTAAAAATTTTATATTAAAAATAAAATTTAATTTCCAGAGGGAGGGTTTAATTTCATTTAAGGTCTTTTTCCGGCATCGAAGGCCATTTAGACCCTGTCTCTATTTATTTAAATTGGAAACCAATCCAATCGAAATAAATTTTTGTCGCATGAGACGGGATGCGAACCCTAGACCTTTGGTACCAAAAGCTAGTGCTCTAGCCCTGAACCACAGTTCAAGAGTGGAAGTGGGGGTTATTAACCCCACCCCCATGTTGTATTCGCCTTTGACAGGTGCTAAGGGAGTCCCTCTTCAAACAAGGACATCTACCTAGCATGGAGGAGGTTGAATAAAAGGAAATAAAGTTAGGAATTAGCTAAACTTATGAAGGGTGGAGGAAGAGTTAAAGATAATGTAACTTAACGGAGTAGCCAGTAAATTGTTACTCATAATACTATAGGATAAAGGTTAGAGAATATCGGTAGATAGGAAAGGAGAATGCAGCCAGGTATTGAGTCTGCACTCAATACCTGGCTGCATTCTCCTTTCCTATCTACTGTTTAAATACAACACCACTTTAAATTCTTCAAAGGTTAGAGAATATATTCAAATAATTTTCAATTAGTAGATCATCTATTCAATTTTAAATTTACCAACCAGTTACCGAGTTATAGATAAATGTGTTGAGGCTAGTCGCCTTTTTCTTCTTCCCGGGTGACGTCATTACACAATTAAATCCAAATTTGTTGAATTTGGTGGCCTCCTCACTAAGGATACTAACTGGTCTCGAGTTATAAATAAATGTGTTGAGGCTAGTTGCCTTTTTCTTGTTCCCGGATGACGTCACGAGAAAATCCAAATTTGTTGAACTTTTGCAGTAAAGACGTGAGGACATTGAACTTGCTCTAAATTGTTTATGAAACAAGTTTCATTTAAAATATTATTTTTCTATTTAAATTGATTTTTTTTTTTTAAAGAAATAAAAAAATATTCTAGAGAAAGAATGATAAATATTTTCTTTATTTCAACTGAAATGAATCAAGAGGGTTTTGCGGAAAAATATTACTTGTAGCTGTACTGTATGTAAAGCGAACGAGAAGAGAAGGGTGAAAAGAGCAAAAAAAAAAAAAAACAGCGAAGGGAAATTCGAGGGATATCTAAATAGAATCAGTGTGCATGTAAGTGCAGTTATTCCTCGGGGCGAATATTTATGTGCTGATGTAGGGTCGAGTAGAGGGGACATTCTGTTCCCCGACTGTGATTGATCAGATGGGCTGTCTATTGCCTCCCTAATTCATTCATTCCAACCCCCTGAAAAGGGGGTTAACTCCGATTGTTAATCAGACAAACAAGTGCTGACGACTGCTTTAACAAACTTCAAACTGTTATTATAAAATAAAAACTTTGCCAAGGCATATGTCAAGTAGACACAAAACAACACTAAAGGAATCTGTTTTAAGCTTTTAATTGAACTTTCACTTTAAAGTTGAAAATTACCTTACGTTCGTTGAAATTTTGTATATACTTTTTATTACCCTTAAAATTGTAGATTTGTAACAACTTTTGGAGTAAATAGGTCAACCGGAAGTAGTTCTTTACCTTATAAGAGTATAACTATTTTTTTTTTTTATAAATGGAAACAAGGGCCTCTCTATAGTATATTGTAGTTATGGATCCCTATATAAGATAGGATGAAAATGTTGTTCTCTCTTTTTAATATTCCTTTTAAGGTGCGCGTCTCGAAAAGCCGTCAGAAGACGATTCACTACCGAGTTACTCTAGGTGGCAAGAGATGGCGTTAGTTTTTCCCATAGGAAAACAAGGGATTTATTTCATTTTATTTGAAAGATTCCAGCTAATTATTTATGAGTAAAAAATTAATTATTTTTTAACACAATGATTACTAATTTAATTATCTATAAGATATAGAGCGAATTTTTTAAAAATATCTTTTATTTAATGCGATTCATCTAAAAAAAAATTTATTATTTCGAAAATCAAAAAAAGGGCTTCTATAAGTTGTAGATATTTTAAATAGCTTTAATTTTAAAAAAATTTGAGGTCGATGGCTTCAAAATTATGGCCGCGGAATCTCCCAAAATTAGCACCCCGAGACGCGCACCTTAAAAGTATCTTGTTCATCTCATAATTTTTTTTTCAAAAATAAAACGGCCCACTAGAAATATGGCTATATCTTTGATGCGAATAATGCAGGTCTGATCAGAATCTCATTTGATGCTGCCATATATGAATGAACAAATTTCAATTTCCAAATTATTCTTCTTTCTTCGCCTTGAACCCCGAGGTGCGGGGTCGGCGGTTCATGGGTTTTTGCGAACTGGAAGGAAAAGAACAGCCTGGCCCGTGCGCCTGTTGAAAATATAGAAGGGAAGAGACTGACATGGAAAGAACAGAAGTACTGCCAGTCCCAGTAGCCCTAGGGTAGCTCGTGGTCGCCATCTACGTACCCACAAGATGTGGGCCCCTGAGCTATCAATTTCCAAATAAGCTGTTAAAATCAATTTCATAATAAAAAAAAAAACTCTCAATTAAATCGCAATTGAATTCCGAAACATCTCAGACAAGGAAGGGTTCGTCTGTCTGTCTATCCCAAATCGAAATCAATTTGATATCTTTTGGTCCAGCCCAAAGGGATGAGTGGCTGCGTCAGATCCTTCTCCTACTCCATCGCAGAGAGAAACGATTCGTCGTTTGTCTAGTCGGTTCATCCCCCCCGATAATTCAACCTAACATTTGCGGGGGAGGGGGGAGGAAGAAGGGCGGATTTAAAGTTAAGTAATGGCTCTTTGCGCGACATCAAAGACTGTCTTTAATTAAGTCGAACCGAATAAATGTGAAAATCGATTATCGATAGATGACATCGGAGAGCTAGTAGCTACTTGCTTGAGGAATTTTAGCCGTTTAATAATTTCACTATTCTGTGTAATTTTTTGGCAACATGTATGAATAAATTCCATTTTTTTTTTATAGAAGTAAAAATAAAAGAATATTTTTCTGTACACTTACATAAAAAAGAATGTTTATGTTTGTGCATAATAATAATTCTTTTTATGCCTTTAAAAATTACTATCAAAATGAAAATGCTTAAATTCATATTATACATTTATATTATTATGACAATATGACATGAAATTAAAGAAAAACATGGATCGTATTTTTGTTGTTAATTATATTAAAAAAAAAAAAAATGAAACACGCTCAATATATTTTCATTATTTGAATAAAAGGGAAAAGAAAAATATCCTATGAGGGTGTGTCTGATGATACTTTCTCATAATTATTTATTATATTATTAAATTTAAATAAAGCTGATTTGCCTTTTAATTCATTTTATTTTAAATTTGTTTTAAGATATTATTCGGCATCTAAGGTCGATTTTTTACATTAACAAAGTTTATAATTTTATTTTTAAGGCGGAACAGGAGCGAAGTGGTTACGCATGTTTTTCCCGATAAGATGGCGTAGTGTGTCATAAAAAGTATACCCAAAAAATCAAGTAATTCAAAAATTGTCCAAGAGATGTCAGAATGGTAGCTAATAATATTTAATGCATTTGGTTGTCATTGATCTTTTAACAATAAATACTTTATAAATGTTATTATATATTATGCATCTTTTATAAAAGCATAAAAATATATAAATATAGGCCAGATATAGGCTATTACTATATCGTCTGTTAGACTAGCCTGCCATCTATTGCAAGAATGCTGAACTAATTTGACATTTGATTTTTAAATAAATCATCTAAGCTTATTTTAAAAATTTCTTAATTAATATGTGATTAATAATAACACTAAATTCATTTTTAAATTAAAAAAAAATTAAAGATTATTGGGACAGATTGTTTTTTTGTATTTGCTTGATAACAAAAAAATTAATTACGATAATTTTTTAATAAGTCATTAAAAAAATTATAGCTCGATGTCCCAATAATCTCTTATGAATTTAATTCATTAAAAAAAAACCGCATTGAAAAATTCCTTATAATAGTCTAGTTTTTTTTCAAAGTGCGTTTAGACGTCGCTCCTGAACCCCCTTAAAAAGGCCAAATTTGGTCTTTAAATTTATAATATCTTCAAGTTTGTATTTAGATTACCTCAAACCATAAATTATAACTGCAAAATTAGAATTATTAATAATTTTAAAATTTGAATTAAAAAAAAAAACATTCGATATATGATTTTAAATTTAAGTTCAATCTCCGATAGATGGTAATCATTTGCTCTTTTAGTTTCTGCTTAAAATAAATAAAAAAAAAAAGGCGTGGAGAAAATTAAATATTTAAACCAGATGCATTAAACTGATTTTAATTTGACACCTCACTGCGCTCTGATTTTTTTTTTTTTTAACAGTAAATGGCATCCGAATAAAATCCCTTTTTCTTTTGTCTCGAGCCCTTTGATTTACTTTATTCATTTGATGTTTTTTATTTTTATTTTAATACAAAAAATCAAGGAAAATGAATGAATTTATAAAAAAAAAATTTTGTTTTTACACAAGATTTAAATTTTTCAAAAAAAAAAAAAAAAGAAAAAAAAAAGAGAAACAAAGGAGGCAATCAAAAAACATCGATTCAAGTCAAAGAGGTAATAAGATTGAAAATATGGGACACAAAATCAGACTTGCAAAAGAGAACCGGATCCAGGTTCAATCTTATCGGCAATTTGAAATCCAAAAGGGGATCATTTTGAGAACACCTGTGCGAAGTGAACATACCATTTTCATGGATGTTTGTATCAATATATTGAAAAAGTTATTAAAATTGGAATACTTCTAAAAAAAAACATAATCATTTGATTTTTGCTAAATTAAAAAATCGGGAGACTCCCCGAAACTTTCTCGTATATTCTTTTGAAATTACGTCTGGGTGTGTGTATGAACACGATTGCTTAAAAACCAAAGCAGCCGGATCGATGAAATATACTCCTTATTCAACTTGTGGAGTAAATACGGCATTTAGAAGTAATATTTTACCTAAAAAGTTTTTCAAAAATTTTGAAATTTTCAATTTTTTTGTCATAATATGTTCGCACTCGTCCTCGCAATCCTGATGAAGAGTTCGATCGACACTCGAAAATATACTTTTATTTTATTTTTCGCCTTGGCTGCTCATACCAAATTGGTCGGTAAAAGAAATTGCGTAATCATTGATTATGAAAGTGGTGTAAGTCCAAATAGGCTTAGCAGATGGTTGCCTTTCAGTAGCCTGTTATTTTGCATTTGTTTATATTACGTGTCAAGAGTTACTAGCAGAGGCCTCATTTGAAAAAATTAATTTAATTAAATATATTTGGCCAAATTTGAGATACCTATTTGTAAGAAAATTTAAAAACAAAAAAGTTCCCTCTTGAAACGATTTTCACAATTGACTAATTTTGAAAGTGTTTCAAGTCCAGTCAAATTCGCCAAAAACAAATTTTTATAATCAAATTATTACATATTGATAGTAGTAACATTGCCAGACTTCATATAATTTGCCTAGATTTTTTAATTAACCTTTACATTTCTCGAAACAATAGAAAATGAACTTACACCACTTTCAAAATAAATGAATATATAAAAATATTGCTTAATTATTAGATTCCTCTTGGATAGAGAAGTCGTCGTCGTCGCTTGTTATTTATTACCATGCTAGGTGGGCATTTCGGGGTAAATTTGTCCTCAAACTTCTTTCACTCTTTATTTGTATGACTGTTCTCTCTTCATTTACTCCCTAGTGACATTGCGTGACTTTTTCGAAGCGAAATGCCGACGTGTCCAGAATCACTTTTTATTGGGAATGTCATTTTATATATATATGCTGAAGAAAGGTGGGGGTGGTTAAAAAAAATATATAGCCTTAACTCTTATTCATTCCCCCAATGAAATAACTCAGTTCTGACAGTAGAGACAGATCGAATATTAAAAGAAAATTAATAAAACATTGGTGAGAGTTTTTTTTTTTTTTTTATATTTTATAATGAATCCAAATGGATTCAAATTGAACAGAAAAAGGGATGATTAAAAAAAAAAATGAAGAGAAAAAAATCTATGTAAATTATTGGTGGTGTTTTAAATGCTATCGTGAGGTTGAAATTTGAATTAAAAAAAAAAAAAAATGTATTCAACCCTGAAATTTTTAAATTAAATTATACCCTATTTCATTTATACTTCAATTGTTTATGCATGAGGCTTGCTTGGAAATTAAGGTAAATCATATAATTAAAATTTCCATTGGGAAAGCCAGGCTTATGGAAGGGAGTAAGTTATTTGATACCTTTGTAGCATCATCAGTTCCGCGTTATTTAATCACATTGTTGGAATTGATTTTTGATTGTGCTACACAAATCGATAGAAAACTAAATTTTGAAAAATTTGTTGTTTCTCAACAAACTTCTTGAACATCAGGTCACTCAGTTGGTGCAAGATGGTCTTGGATAAAATGAAACAGATAAGATCTGAGGTCCTTAGGTATATCGAAATATTTACGATTAAGGCGGAACGGGAGCGAAGGTGTTACGCATGTTTTTCCCGATAAGATGGCGTTGTGTGTAACAAGTATGCCCAAAAAATCAAGTAATTCAAAAATTTGCCAAGAGATGTCAGAATGGTAGCTAATAATATTTAAAGCATTTGGTTGATTTTCATTGATCTTTTAACAATAAATTCTTTATAAATGTTATTATATATTATGTATCTTTTATAATAGCATAAAAATATATAAATATAGGCCAGATATAGGCTAATACTATATCTGCTAGTAGACTAGCCGGCCATCTATTGCACGAATGCTGAACTAATTTGACATTTGATTTTTAAATAAATCACCTAAGCTTATTTTTAAAATTTCTTAATTAATATGTGATTAATAATAATAAGCAAAACGCTTCCCTTTTCAGTATTTTAAATATATACACAAAACTTTTCATAGACAATTGTAAAATTTTATAAAATATTTTTTTAACTAATAGTAAAATTTTTATTGTTTTAAATCATTCCTGCTGCTGAGACCATTTGACTTTACAAATTTATTACATTTTCGATCGATGGCTTCTGCCGAGCAATAGTCTTCCTTGTCGGCGACCATTTATATCACTGCTTGGCGTTGCGTAACAACACTGATCTTGGTGGTGGTTGTCCATCTTCTTGCCAGAGCCACCTACCATATTTAGAGTTTTTTTTAGCCTTGCCCATCAACCGTAGGTTGGGTAGTTTTTGGAATGATGTCTGTTATGTGTGTGTGGAAATTTTTTTCGTCAACGAGAACTCAGAAGTCTTTTTGGTATTATATAGACTTTAAACGATTAATTACGATATACCTGATATATTGGCATATTTAAAAAGTTTTTAAAAGAGCGTAAGGCAGATTATTCGATAAACAAACCTATTAGAAAAATTATTATTTTTATTACTTGTAATAAAATTAGATTAAATTAAAAAAAAAATCGCCTTACACGGAACCTATTAAATTTGTTACTAATTAAGTTTAACTAGTTCTTCTATATCCTCTATTATTTTAATGAAAATGTTTTGTTATTATCGTAAAGAGTTTTGAAAATGACATACGCGGTCAAAAAGGTTACAAAAGATGATGATTTATTTTTATTACTTGAACTAATTAGGAAAATCCTTATGACTATTTATAACTTTTGTTTTTCCGGCTCTTTTGATAAATTTCTTCATTTATAGTATGTAGTTATAAGTCTCGTTAAGCAACTTACAAAATAAATTATAAATTTAATATCACGCTTTGCTAATAATAAAATATTTATTATTAGAGCTAGTTAGTTTGTTATTTTAATTAAATTATCCTCTGTTAAAGTGAAATAAAATTCAAATTTAATGTAGTTTTTTAAGAGAGTGAAATGTTCTTATCAATAACAAGCTGAGGCAGACATTTTACCTCTTCTTGGCATTAGCCAATCAGAAGCAATTTAGGATACATACAAATATTTCTTCTTTGTATATCTATATTATATAGATAACTTACATTAATTAATTATTTATTTCGAGATAGTGGCGCCCTTTATTTAAATAGAATTCAGTAATGACGCAACAATCGATCTGGTGGCCATCTTTTCTCTCATCTCACTTCAGAATGTGTTAATTATTTCTTAGGAATGTCACAGGATTCGTGACCGAAACGTTATATTTAATAGAAATAAAACTCCTTTGAATCGAAATTCTTATTCATTAATGCCAATGGCTTTAAAAACTGAATAATTTTTAAAATTAATTAATTGAAAGCGAGCTAATAAAAAAATGGAATATTTTTTCATGTTTTCCTTTAAGCATCTTTTATGTAAACATACAAGAAATGAAAAAGAATTAATCATGTTTTTTTATTAAAAAAAAAATGAAATTTTTCTTCTTTACTGAATGATTTAATACCATCGGTTATTTATAGTGTTCTATCTACTACTTCCACTAAAAGATTAACAAACGATTTAATATCATGATATGATATTTAAATTTAAAAAGATAAAAATATCGACTTATTATTATTATGAGAAATGGTAGATTGTATAGAAATGCAAATGTTTCGAACGAATTGTGAAAGGTTTTAATAAACGGACGTTGTTCCTTCACTCTATCTATTCTATTCCTCTATATTAATCGTCATTCTATTCCAGCAAATTAAAAGGAGGTAGTGGTTTCTTTTATGAATATTTTGGAGGCAATAAAAGATGTAAATTAAAAATCCTGAGAGGTATGGTAATTATTGTATTATGATATTAACGAGATAATTTAGTAACATCTTTGTTAAAATCACTTTCGAAAAACTTTTGTAACAATCACATTTTTATGTCAGCACTTGCTGTGATGATGGTTAATTGTATATGTTATTAACTTCATTTCATATAAAATGTTACTAACTTCATTTCATATAAAATGTTACTAACTTCACGTATGTCTCCCTTGGAGGTGGTATTTTTCTTTAATCGGAATAAAAGCACTTGAAAACAACTGCAGAATAAGTTGTCGAAACGTTGTTACATTATTTATATTTTTTTTAATAAATAACTAATGTGGTCTATAAATAAAAACTCCCATAATAACAACTTGCGGGGACGATTATTTGCAAAATTTCTCTCCTTCCGTTAAAATTTTCTTCCTGGCTGCATGTGACTATTGGTCATTATAGGTCTTCGGACCTTATGCACCCATTCCAAAAAAAAAAAAAAAAAATATTTTCTACTTTTCGAGGAATTCTTAGCCAAACTCCAAAATATCAAGTTTAATAATGAAAGGGTTGTTTGAATAAAAATATTTTAAAGTGAAACTTTTATTATATCACTACGAATTTTTTGGTTCTTCTATCAGCATGTCGCGTTGTAACGAGGTGACGTAAAAAGCTATGAAGCTACAATCCATGACGTCACAATCCGTGACGACAAAAATAAGAGAGTTGAAATTTAATATATATAACGAATTATAAAAAAATAATTGTGAGATTTAATAATTCTTTTAAATTGATAAAATATAATTTTTAAAATAATTTAAAATATTCAAATCTTCAATCTATATATACTGTATATTAGACATGGGTGATACTGTATCAATCTGATATTTTGTATCAGGTAGGAAAAAGTAACAGGTACACATAATGGGTACGAGCAAAAAATATCAGGTATTTAAATACCAAAGTAAAAATCAGATAACTTATTTATTAAAAAAAAATATATATTTTTTTTTCATTTCTGCTCTCTTTCTTAAAGTGAAGAAAAGAGAAATAATGTATAAGTAATAATTAGATTTGTATTTAATTATTATAGGGCCTAGTGAGAAAAGTAGAGTAAAAAATGTAAAAATGATTCGGAATGACGTTCGAAAAGCGCGCCAGAGCTAGTGAAATGGCCCTGTCAGGAGAGAAGAGACGGGGCGGGGCGTCGCGAGTTGAGGGTCGCAAGAGAGAAGGAATGAGAGAGCAGGCGATACGAAAACTGTATCGGGTAAGGAACGACGCTCTAAAGTGAAAAGCAAGTATTTGATCAATGCGCATGCGCGAGATATCAGGTACGAGTGAGAAACAGATACGCGTCCTGTTCAGGTCCAGTCGAGTATGCCCGAGTTGTTGATACTCAAATAACAGATACAAAAAGTATATGTTATTTGCTCGGTATTCGTTTCTCACTCGAACCTGATATCTCGCTCGCGCTTGCGCATTGATCAAATACTTGCTTTTCACTTTAGAGCTTCGTTCCTTACCCGATACAGTTTTCGTTGCGCCTGCTCTCTCATTCCTTCTCTCTTGCAACCCCTCAACTCGCGACGCCCCGCCCCGTCTCTTCTCTCCTGACAGGGCAATTTCGCTAGCTCTGGCGCGCTTTTCGAACGTCATTCCGAATCATTTTTACATTTTTTACTCTACTTTTCTCACTAGGCCCTATAATAATTAAATACAAATCTAATTATTACTTATACATTATTTCTCTTTTATTCACTTTAAGAAAGAGAGCAGAAATGAAAAAAATATATTTTTTTTAATAAATAAGTTATCTGATTTTTACTTTGAAACTATTTTTTTTTTTATATAAAAACATTAATTAAAAAAATAAAAATATATGTAACTGTGAATTGAAATACATAATGAATAGAATTAAATTAAATTTCGTTCGCCGGCACAGAAATTTGTTAATTATTTTTCTAATGCAGTATATAAATTGACATTTTAAATTTGGAGACATTAAAATGTCAGTTCACTCAGTTTGGAAAACTCTTTAGTAATGAATAATTATGAGTTTGTTCTCAACACAAGAATAAATAGGGTAGAAAACATTTGAAAAAATGTTAGACACGTTGTTATTGACTTGAATTAATGTAAAGTTAGCGTTGCTGGGTGAAATTTGTTTCGGGTACAAAAGTATCAGGTAAAAATATCGGGTCAGAACAAGTACCTGTAACAGCTGGTACCTGGTACAGCAAAATCGAGTAATGACCCATGTCTACTGTATATATATAATCCAGGGGGGCGAAGCCCTCCTGGCTAGCCGCGCCGCCCGCCTTCGGCGGGCGACGCGGCTAATTACCGAGGGGTGGGCAGTGGGTGGACGTGCCCCGGGCGGCAGATATCAGGGGGCGGCAAATGTTGCGTCTCTAAAAAAAGGCAAAATATTTTTTCGGACGGGAAAATTTGGTTCCGCGAAAAAAAAAAATTTTTCGGAGAAAAATTTTTGAGATCAGGGAAAATTTTAAGGGGCGGCAAATTAAATTTTGCCCCCCTAAAAAATCTCCTAGTTCCGGCCCTGCTAATTACTAAATAAATATTGTTCACAGTTTTTAACATGCGTCTATTGATTTCCTATTTTCCAATTATTAAATTAAGATTAAAAACGCGATTTTAATAACCTTAATTGAATAATTTTCTGAAAATTTTCAGTTAAACGCCTACGATCCGAAAAAAGTTTCACTTGCATCGTGGTTTCATAAAACCACACAATGATTTTTTCAATTTTTTATTTGAAAATATACACAATTATCATTTTTTTTATGAACTATGAATGGATTGATCTCGTCAATTAAAATTACTTTGTTTATCTATTTAATTTTATTAATGTAAAAAACAAAAACTACACCTGAGGCATTTCGCTTTTTCTTTGTTGATTTGATTATTTAATATTCATCTCATCTATTAAATTTGTTTGCTCTTTCATTTTAAAATATAAAAATTTATGGAGAAATTAACATGAACTAAACTCATGGCATGACCTCAGGGGACCAATGCAATTAGATTTTCACTTTTTTCATATATATAATCTTTCTGCTCTAATTTAATTTTCAATTTTAATAAAATAATATAAAAGAAGAGAAACATGTGTATATTTGTGGGCATAATTTGTGTTTTGTTTCTCTTTGAAATATTACTTAATTGTAGATCTTTTCAATTAATGAACATTTTGGCTTTATTTAATTCTTAAAGCTGTTCATTCTCAAATGACTTTAGATTAAAAAAAAAAAACCATAGGAATCAATGTGTATACTCGACATTACACAACTAGGTGGGAGTTCCGTCCCTCAAGGGGTGATGATTATGTTTGATAACCATTACGAAGAAGACGAATTATCGATTGATTATAATGTTCAATTTCAACACAAATGTTCATAATATTATTGATTCAATAAATCAAATAAGCAATACACATATTATATTTCATTCATAGCATTTGATAGCTATTTCGGCTTAACGATGTTGGTTTTATATGAATAATAAATAAACTAGAAATTTCGTTTTTCTTTTAGTAAAAAATTATAACTTTTTGTTCTTAATCAAATTAATTGAGGAAAAAAATAAAAAATCTGGTGAGACTGGCGCACAGCACACAACTTTCTCTTACCTTCGGTAATCGAAAGTTGTGTACTGTGCTTGTCACACCAGATTTTTTGTGTCGACATGTATTTAGTTCCCGGCAGTAGGGAATATTTGAATTCAGATGTAAAATTTATAAGTATGGAAAAATATTTATATTTTGTTACCATGGCAACCATTTCTCCTATCTTTCCTATGAAGCACAAGAGTAAAGTGTGCTTCAAACAATTTTGAGGGCAAAACGAGAATATACATTTGAAAGAGCATCTAAAAAATAATTGATTTTTGAATTTTAATCAAAATCGTTAGAGCGAATTTTGAGAAAATCGAAAAAAAACTGAAAAAGTACATCAGTAAAGTACTAGTACTCTTTGGCCGATTTTGATTAAAAGCTTATTTTTCCGGTCCCGGGGGTGTTTAACTTAAATATAAAATTTCAACCTTATAGCTCAATTCCTTCATGCTTAAAATTGACACACACACACACACACACACACACACACACACACACACACACACACACACACAGACCATGTCGCGAAAACCACTTTTTTGGATTCAGGGGACCTCAAAACGTGAAGATCCATCAAAATCTCGACATCGAATTTTTGACATGAATCCAATACTTTCTCTCTATATATATATTACATATATACATAGGAAAGAGAAAGTAAAAATCATGATATAATTTTATTAAAACAAAAACGTGAGCCTCTTTAACTCTGATAATTATATTTTTCTGCTTATTTCTCTTACAAATTTATTTTTTGATATAAAAAAACGATTGCGCACACCGGAATAGAACCCGGGTCTTGTCAAAAGTTGAGTTCATGAACATAGAAGATCCTGGGTTTAATTCCGGGAGCGGGGTGTTTTTTTTTTCCGCTATTTAATAATCAAAATACTTTTGATATGATTTTTGGAACGAAGTTCTTTAACGCGGCTTACGCAGAGTGAAATGGGAGAAAATGTAACGTAACAAAAATACGTTCCCAGCGCCCGAGCGAAGTCGGAGGAATGCGAGATTAGCCGAAGCCTTGGCGAGGCCACGCCCATATTCCCCTTCTCTTTATTTCCTTCTATCTACCTTAGGCGGCGAGCAAGAGGTTCCAGCGGGCGCAGCTCCTTGGCTAGACGGAAAGCCCGCCGAAGAAAAGGCGTGAGGAACTTCGTTTCTGCCGGGGGTCCCACGACCCAACACGTTTGGTTTTTTTTTAAGGTCTTAATTCATATTGAATTAATTAATTTAGGCTAGGTTTTTTTTTATTCTCCTCTCTTCAAAGTCCTAGAATTAATGACCACTTTCTTTTATTATTAAGTTACTCTATCTATAAATAAACCCTCAAGTGATATGTAAAAAGAAAACCAACCTACATATCGAGTTCAAAATTATCATTAAAATAAATGAATAGGAAAAAAAAAATGTTTTTCTTACAATGCATATTTGCATGATTTGAACTCATTAGTATCCTAAGAGAGGCTAAAAAAAAAATTGGCTCTTAATTATTGACAATCATCATTAGAGAGGCACTTAATATTATTTTCTAATCGATAAACAGAAGTTTCAGAAGTCTTAAAAAAAAAAGGAAATTTGTTTTTAGGGGCGAGAAAAAGACTACATCTCAGAATTGAGTGCAAATAATAATAATAATAACTAGAGCCCGGATTTTTATGCAGCAAAATCGCTAAAATAATTTTAAATAGAGTAATCATGGCCGGCGGAGGTTCCTATATTCCGATATAGTCTACCCGATAGTTCTATTATTTAAATAAATTGATTTTTTTTTCCATAAGTCAGGAAAACAAAAAATTAATTTTATAATTATTCGAGAGAGAAGTCAAGAAAACTTTCTCGAAATCGAATATCTTCCTTCTCTTTCCCTCGTTCTTTCTCTGTTCATTGTTTATTTATCAAAGTTGTTCTTAAATAAAATTGAATGGAGGACTAGGAATAGAAAGGAGGAGGAGGAGGAGCGAGAAGAGGAAGCGAGGACATGTTTCCCCTTAAAGATGAATCCTCCCGGCTTTGATTTTGATTGGGTGAAATTGAATTTTTTTTTTCTTTTTGATTGACAAAAATATTCAACGAGATTGAAGTTTATTTGTTTTAATAAAAAGACGGGGGGAGAAAAAAATATACGACATCAAAATGTTTAAACGCTTTTAGTTATTGCATTCAATTTAAATATCGGAATTATTTAAAAGAAAAAAAATATTTATTTGAATGGTAGAGCTACTCTACTATTACTACATCTCAGAATTGAGTGCAAATAATAATAATAATAACTAGAGCCCGGATTTTTATGCAGCAAAAATCGCTAAAATAATTTTAAATAGAGTAATCATGGCCGGAGGAGGTTCCTATATTCCGATATAGTCTACCCGATAGTTCTATTATTTAAATAAATTGATTTTTTTCCATAAGTCAGGAAAACAAAAAATTAATTTTATAATTATTCGAGAGAGAAGTCAAGAAAACTTTCTCGAAATCGAATATCTTCCTTCTCTTTCCCTCGTTCTTTCTCTGTTCATTGTTTATTTATCAAAGTTGTTCTTAAATAAAATTGAATGGAGGACTAGGAATAGAAAGGAGGAGGGAGGAGGAGCGAGAAGAGGAAGCGAGGACATGTTTCCCACTTAAAAAGATGAATCCTCCCGGCTTTGATTTTGATTGGGGTGAAATTGAATTTTTTTCTTTTGATTGACAAAAATATTCAACGAGATTGAAGTTTATTTGTTTTAATAAAAAGACGGGGGGAGAAAAAAATATACGACATCAAAATGTTTAAACGCTTTTAGTTATTGCATTCAATTTAAATATCGGAATTATTTAAAAGAAAAAAAATATTTATTTGAATGGTAGAGCTACTCTACTATTAAAAAAAAATATATATCACAATTGGGGGTGGTGGTTGAAAAAATGTCTAGTTACAACAGAGAATAAAATAGATCCGCTGTAAGGTTGTGGAATGAGAAATGCTAGTCTTAGGTTGGTTAACTCGTGATTGCCATCCACGTATTCACAAGATGTGGAAATAAATTTCACTATTGAATGATATTAAAAAAGTTTCTAGTACTGAGAGTGAGCTTTTAAAGCAGATATGGCGATGTCTTTTCTAACGCTCTACGAGTAGCAATAAAAAAAAAAAATATTTTGTTTCTGACTGATAACAAAGACCAAATTTGCCCCGGGTCTGGCGTAGTAGGTAGCGTGCCTACCTCCTATACCAAACGTCGCGGGTTCGGACCCAGGCAGTCCGATGATTTTATTTAAGCCATCTGGATACCAGATGGCTTAAATAGAAATGCCTGAACACCAAATTGATATATTAATTACAACGGTTATCGTCAAAGTCTTAAATGGCCTAAGTTGCCGAAAAGACTGTGTGAATGTGTGTGTGAGTGTGAGCGTGAATGAGAAAAAAGTGTGAATGTTTAAAAAAAAAAAAAAAAAAAGACCAAATTTAGAAAATTGGTCAGAGTCTAGTTGCGTCATCGCCCCTGGTGACGTCAAAGAAAAAATCCAAATTTACTAGCCTTTTGCACACTTGCTGATTATCATTAGAATTGGAGAGGATTCAAAGTTTTATAAGATGTATGAGGGGAGACATCGATGCGTAAAGCAGAGTAAGGATAACTTTTTTTAGCCTTTCACATTAATTTCGAGGATTTATAATTTATTTTAAAGTATATAGGGTATCACCTACGTCACGGCCTGGGCACAACTTGCTCTTCCTAATCGAAGTAATCGAAAGTTGTGTTCTGTGCTTGTCACACCAGATTTTTGTGTCGACATATATTTATTTCCGACAGTACGGGACATTCGAATTTCACGATGTAAAATTTATAAGTATGGGAAAATATTTATATGTTGTTACCATGACTACCATTTCTCCTGTTTCCTATGAAATTCAAGAGTAAAGTGGTCTTCAGAAGATTTCAATAATAAAATGAGAATATATAATACATTTTAAAGAGCATCTAAAAAATAATTGATTTTTGAATTTTAATCAAAATCGTTGGAGCGAATTTTGAGAAAATCGAAAAAAAAAACTGATAAAGTCTGTAAAGTACTAGTACTTTTTGGCCGATTTTGATTAAAAGCTTATTTTCATGTCTCAGAGGGGGATGCTTAACTTAAATATAAAATTTCAACCTCCTAGCTCAATTCCTTCATGCTTTAAATTGCACACACAGACAGAGACAGACCATTTTGCGAAAACCACTTTTTCGTACTCCGGGGACCTCAAAACGTGTATATCCATCAAAATCTCGACATCGAATTTTTGACATGAATCTAATTCTTTCTCTATATATACGTATATATTATAATATATAAGTATAGGTAAGAGAAAGTAAAAACTAATTAAACACTAAGTTATTTGTTTCAAAGGGTTTATTATTTACTTGAATCTACGATCGAAAATTGAAATTTTATATCAAAAGATCTCAAACCAGAAGATTTACTCTTAAGTTAAAAACCACCAGATTCCAGGTTGGAGGAGATGATCTCTCTGTATAAATTAGAAAAAACCAAATTTTTTTTTTTATTTTTTATTAAATTTTTTGGCCTACTTGATGCGTATTTAAGTTTAATCTTGAGTTTAAAAAAAAATTGTGTTTATTTTATACACTGAGATTTCCATCTCCTCCAACCTGGTATCTGTGGTTTAAAATTTTATTTTTTTAATAAGTCGTACTCATCTTGAAAATTCAAAATTGGATGAAGATAAAAAAAAAAAAACAAAAAAAAAAAACGAATCACTCGTATATTGTTCTCTTCTCAATTTAATAAATAATATCCTGGATGGTCTGGTTTACAGCCAAAACAGAGAGAGAGAGAGAAAGGCAAACAAAGAAAGCCGAAGGGAATCCATTCCTCAGTTCGCGCTTAATTAGAGCCAGGCATACTCCCACTCCCCCCCCCCTCGCCCCTTTCCTGTCCATCGCTTAGGCCATCAATTCCAGTTCATTACTCCCGGGGGCTCTTCTTCCATGACTTTTCTCATTTCGCACACTTTTCTCACTTAATTCGGTATCGGTCTTTTAAAATCGACGTCATCCATAAAGCCCCCCCACCCCCCCTCCATCGTTGCTCATCCTCTAAGATATTCCAATTCGAATCGAGGTAGAAAAAGAAATCATACTTCGATATTTTTCATTTCCTCAACCTTTTCAGAGAGAATATCTCAATTTTCTTCATTCATTTTAAATGCAAGTCATTATTATAATATTAAGAAGAAATCAATTCTTTTTATTATTAAACGTAATCTGATGAAGAGGGAGTGGCAAAGTTGAGAAATATATCATGAACCTGAATGAATTATGGCATGCAATCATTATTATAAGATTAAAAATATTTACGTTAATAATCAAACGAACAATCTCTTGGATCTAATTCGAGATTCGACTATATAGTCGGAGAGCTGGCGACGAAAATGGGCAAGAGGCTAATATTTTCAGAATAGGTTGCTTTTATTTAGTAATGGAAAGATACTCTAGAGCAGTGGTTTCCAAACTTTATGCTACCACGCCTCCCTTAAAAATAATTAATCTTATGACGCCTCCCCTCCCCCCCCCCCCCCCCATTTTATAAGATAATACAAAAACTAAAATTTTTTATGCTAAAAAAAGATAAATTTATATAAAAATATTTTTTTTTATTTATTCTTATTTATATTAAAACTAGCAATCATTTGGAAAATTGGTCCTGGTGGCCAATATTCGCCCCTCCCTTAGACTAGTCCGCGCCTCACAATTTGGAAAACGCTGGTGTAAGGGTATTTTATGGCTGGTGGAATTTGTATCAGGAATGAAAGTTAGAAGAAAACGCAACCAGCATTTTTTCTTTAAAAATATATTTTAACAGCTTACGTTTCGGCCTTGGTAAAATCCATCCTCGGATGACCACTAACAGCTCCGAGGATGACTTTGACCAAAGCCGAAACTTAAGCTGTTTTATTTTTTAAAGAAAAAATTCTGGCTTCGTTTTTTCTAACTTTCATTCCTGAAGAAAAATATTTTTCTCAAATCTTATTTTCACGCCCTAGGGGGGTGCCTAACTTGAATAAAAAATTTCAACCTCCTAGCTCAATTCCTTCATGCTTTAAATTGAACCCAAACAGACACACAGACAGAGACCATGTCGAGAAAACCACTTTTTGGATTCAGGGGACCTCAAAACGTGTATATCCATCAAAGTCTCGATATCGAATTTTTGACATGAATCCAATACTTTCTCTTTATATAGGCTATATATATATATATATATATATATATATAAACTTATAGATATAGGTAAGAGAAAGTAAAAATTAAATCCGAATTGAGATTAGTTCGATATACAAAAAGATGCGTTAACTCACCCCAGTAAAATTCTAAGTGGACTAATCATATTTTACTTTTCTACCTAATGAAAAAAATCCCTACAAAATTCTGCAGGGCATTCTATGGGTTCCTAAGTTATGTTATGAGAGTTTCGAAATCTTCAAAAATTAATTCCGCCCTAGTAATAAGAAATTTTAGAAATGACATTAAAATGTTTCTACCCCATTATGCTATTTGATAAATATTGAATATAAAATTTAACTCAAACGGAACGCACTTATTTTTTAGTGAAAGTATTAAAAAAAAAAAATCTCTATGCATTATAGGGGATGGGGCATTAACCCCCCTGGATGCCTTCATATCTTCCCCCCCCACCCCCCTTTAAGGAAATGCGAGCCTTCACCGCGAATTACTCTCAAAATAATTTGAATACATTTATAAAAAATTATTTTAATTTTTATTTTATTTTGAAATTATTTTATTTTAATTTTTAACCTTTAATCCACCCCTGTGTAAAAGTATATTAATGAAATTTGATTAACAAAAATATAGAAGAATATAATTGTAAATAATGGTGACTTAAGAAAAGATAAAAAAAAACAAATTTTTTTTCAATGGCACCTACACTCCCCCTCCCCTTTTAATAGCTTATATTCTCCCTCTACCCTTAGTGAAATACAAATATTTAATTTCATATTCAAAATAATCGTTTTTCGCAGTCAAATTATTTGTTTCTATCATTTTCTTTTTTCAACGATAAAACGCATAATAATTACCTTTAATAAGACTCCCAAGAGGGTGTGCTGGTTGACGGTGAGATCAGGGAGGGTTGCACTATATTAATTATTCACTTTGATTCACTTTAAACACAAAAAAAAGCAGCGCCTGCCACTCGGCCACGCGCTCTACTCGACTGAACGAGATAAACTTGTCTCTTCTCTCTTATAGGAATAAATATTAAATAGATGAAAATAACAATTCCCTTTTTATTAAAAGTAAAAAAATATCTTTTGCTCTAATCTAACTATATTTAGAGATGGAAAAGAATGTCAACAAGTGATTTGGAATATTCCAAGGCCTTTCTTAAATAATCAACCCTTCATCCCCCCCCCCTAAACAAAATAATAATCAACGTTATTTTTTGATTGTTTTCCATTTATTTTGTTTCGATTTAGCTAAAAAAAAAAAAAAAAAAAAAAAAACATTTTTTTCAATTTTTCATCCCCTAATCCAATCTTTTTTTTCACATTAAATAGTAGATGGAAAATATTATTTGTAGTTATTAAGAATATATATATTTTGGGGTCTAGGCATTCTTATTTAAGCCATTTTTTTTTTTTTTTTTAATCTAGTACACTCTCACACTTTTTCCTCATTCACACTCACACTCACACACACATTCACACGGTCTTTTCGGCAACTTAGGCCATTTAAGACTTTGACGATAACCGTTATTGATAATATACACATATTAGGGGTCCAGGCATTCTTATTTAAGCCATTTGGTATCCAAATGGCTTAAATAAAATCATCGGACTGCCCGGGGTCCGAACCCGCGACGTTTGGTATACGAGGTTAGTACGCTAACCTCTACACCAAACCCCGAGGGCATTTAAGCCATTTGAATAATATATAAAATAATTAACAATGCTATCGCCTTCGGCGAGCTTTGTGTCTAGTTATAAAAAAATTAAAACCCTGAAAAACTTCCCTTTGGGTTTTACACATAGTATAATTTTCTAGAATGAGTCTTACTTTAGGCTAGTGGTTTCCAAACTTTAACCTCCCTTAAAAATATTATGAATATTACGAAAAATCGTATGACGCCCCCCCCCCCCCCCCACACACACATACATTTAATAAAATAATACAAAATCAAAAATTTTTAATACTAAAAAATATAAATTTCTATAAAAATATTTTTTTTATTTAACAATATTAACTAACAAGTAAAACCTCCGTCCCAGAAACTTCTAAATTTTATTATTTTATTTATAAAACTAGCAATCATTTGGAAAATTGATCATGGTGGCCAATATTCGCGCCTCCCCTTAGACTAGTCCGCGCCTCCCTAGGGAGGCGCGCCCCACAGTTTGGAAAACGCTGCTCTAGAGTCAGCACTTCCAGTACCGGGGCCTTTGGCGGGAATAAAGGTTATCTCTAAACTGTTTTCTGAAAGCTTAAAATTTGTAGACAACGAGCAAATAGAATATAAAATAGGAATCTAACAGTCAAACAGCGAAATTTTGGGGCTCTTGTTAGTTCAAACCTGTCAAAAAATATCGTAACTCAAAGTGTTTTCTGAAGGCTGAAACTTTCCAAAATAATAAAAAACAAGTGGTCAAGTTAACTAAGTGCAATGGGAAACTAAATATATCTCGACCTAAAAAACCTAATGTGACTGGTACACAACTTTCTCTTAACTAAGATAATAGGAAGTTGTGTACCGTGCGTCAGTCAGCAATTGCAAAATTTTAAAATTTTAAATTTCCCTCTCTGATTTGAAGTTTTAAATTTCCCTCACTGACTCACTTCCTCTGTCTCTGGCCAATCAGCGAGAGAGGGTTGTAAACAGGAGCATAAAACGGAAGTCAGTGGCTAGCGCTTTATATTATAGTATGATATTTGTAGGATATATTTCTCGTTTGAACTTCAAATAAAGTACAGCCTATATTTCGAGGAAAGATACTTAATATTTTCGTCATTTTTTTTGTATTTAGAAAAATACTCTATTTTAATATACTTTTTCTTTTGTTTCAGGTAAGCAATATCTTCTCAACTGGACTACTAATTCTGTGAGTCTGTATTCAAAATATAAATAAAATCTCATTATATTTTAATAACACGCTTAAGTTATAACTACAGTACATTTGATTTTTATAAACAATTCTTTGATTTTGGCGCGATTGGGGGGACGGGGGTCTCTGGTGTTTTCACCCCCCCCCCCCCCATACGAAATAGTTTCGTTTTCAAATAATGAATTTATAAATATTTTATAAATGAAGTAGTACATATATTACCAAAGAAACAAAATATTAGATTATTTTATTAAAATATATAATATTTACTTTTATTCAATTAGGGGCGAAAAAAAAAAACAAAAGTGGATGTCTTTTATAGTGTAGTAAAAATATGTAAATTAGTATAAAAAATTAATAATAATAAAGTTATGATACGTAGGTATTCGTACCTACAATTGTTAGTTGTTATACCCAGTTCTTGAGAAATCATATCCCAAGCCTCCGACTTCTTCACCACATTTTTATATAAATAATATGATGAGTCGTACAAAAATGTCTACTTTCGAACTTGTTGTTGCTTTTCTATTTCTTCACTCGTCTTGGGAAAAGAAAAACGCCAGAACGCGCGGTAGGGTTGTAAATTTGTACAACTCGAAAAGCTGACGCCGCGTCATAACGCCGCGCCGTGTGTGTGGCAGCGATGATTGCCTTATACAACCGTATCGCTCTAACGCGGCGTTACAGAAACGCCAAACGCCGCGTTATAACGCGTTCTGTTTGCTTTAAAAACCAATTTTAAGCAACAATACTTGAAAAGCTTTAGTTCCTACTTAAATTCTAAATTTCTAAAAATAGACCTTTCCACGTCCGCGTTAATTTTTTTTATATTATATATAATATATAAGAAATATTGTATTAAAAATGATGTGAGATTTGATGGTACGTTTGGTGAATAAAAAGTGGTTTGAATGGTTGTCTGTGGGTGGTGGGTGGGTGGGTGGGTGGGGGGGTGGGTGGGTGTGTTAATTTAATGAAGGAATTGAGTAGGAGGTTGAAATTATATTAGTAAAAGGAGAAAAATAATAATCAAAATCGGAAAAGTATATACTTATGATTTTTTTCAGTTTTTTCGATTTTCTCAAAATTCAACGATTAAAATCAAAACAATATAGATTCTAAAGTATTCTAGGAAAGAATTCTGTTATAGGAAGAAGAGAAATGGTGTAAAATATAAATATTATATATAAATAATCTGATTCTTGGAAAAAGTAAAAAAATCGGGAAAAAAGAAGAGGAGAGAAAGTGGGGATTTTTATTAAAGCAATCCCTTTTAGTCATTCTTCAATGGGGCCTATTTAATTATTAATTAAGACCCGGAGGGCTGCAAAGGCTCTATTATGTTGCCACTTGGACTCCCCTGAGGTCTCAGTCTGTATTTGCTAATGACTCCGTCGACGCACACCCGGTTATTAGAACAAAAGGAGAGAGAGATTGGGAAGGGGGGGGGGGCAGAAAGAAATGATAAGAAGGGGCCTCGGGGTCCATTTAATGAACAGATAAGACGACGATTCGCTTTGTGTTTATCCGAATGAACGTAAAGAAAAAGAGGTGTGGGAGTTCGATTGAAATTAAAATAAAACGATTAAAAGGGTTACAAAAAAAATGAACGTTTCTTTTTTTTTTTTGTAATTAAGTCGTCGCTTGTGATAATTGAAGATTGTATCAATTTAAAATACATTGAGAGAGAGAGAGAGAAAAAAAAAATTGAAAGAAATATCACGAATGCATTTTCAATAATATTATTGATAAAAAAAAGTACTTCAAAAAAATTATAGAATAAGCACAGAGGCCATGTTTTTTTTCTTTATATGTTAATAATAAGTTAATAATAAAGAAAATTACTAAAAAAATGACATTAAAGCCTAATACGTTCTTATCTTTTTATTGTCGATATTATTTTAATCGAGGTGGATTGAGAGAGAAATGGCGCCAAAAGGTGGTCATCTTCTAAAGCTTTGGCGCTGAGATCGCCCTGGACATTTCACACCAGCTATTCGATTGGGTCAAATTATGCAACAAAATCTACATTTTTCTGTCCGGTACGAACAGAATGCAAGTTATGCTAGCATGCAAAAAATTAAACGAACATAAAAATTATACTATATTATGAGAGAGGAAATTATACTTTCAGAATAAAGCAGAAAATTTAGTAAAATTTCTAATTTTTACAACAAAAGACAACACCCGAATACCTGATGTTGGTCCAATAAAGTTAGATCGAAACGTTGTAAGTTTGAAGTTTGATTGAAGAGACTACTCCACCATCCTGTCGTCGAATACATCGATTCACACCCAAGAAATAAGTAAAATTTCTTCTTTCGGTGAAGATTTCAATGGCAAAGAATATAGAAATTTGATTTCTTCTTCTTCTTTCCTCGCCTGATTATTCCCGCTCTGCGGGGTCGGCGGGTTTTTGCGACCGGGAAGGAATAAAACAGGCCGGCCCGTCGCACGAGTCTGACATGACGCCTGTTGAAAATTTAGAAGGAAAGAGACTGACACGCAAAGTACAGAAGTACTGCCAGTCCCAGCTAGGGCAGCTCGTGGTCGCCATCCACGTACCCACAAGATGTGGGCCCCTGAGCAAAGAAATTTGATTTATCCCTATAAAATAATATCTTACTATTAAAATATACAAATTATCCACTATGACAGTGATTGTAAACAAATTTTATCGTTAATATCAAATTTAATATCCTCAAACAAATAAATCCCTACAATCAAATTTATTATAATAATCCATTAATAGAATAGCCTCCGCAGTTGGGACAAACTAATATTACGAACAATTATTGTATTTATTAAGTCATATGAAATATAAACGTGAAGTGAAAAAAAAAACGTCTTTCGTTGATTGGCTCGTTTTTAAGCTTGAAATATAAAAGGTAAAAATATAAAAGTTAATTGCTAAATTTTATTATTTCTCATTTCCATAGTAAAAATAAATTAATTGTCAAATGACTTAACAAAAAAAAAAGGATTATCGCAAAATGTTTCTTTTCAATCTTCCAACGGAATCGCTAAAAAAAAAGAAAAAGAAATATCCGATATTAGAGTATCACAAAAGGAAGTTTAATCAACGATTACTTGTTAAAGTACTTTTTGTCATTCATTCAGCTCACATAAAAAAAAAAGATCTAGCTATAATAAAGCATGATGTCAACTTAAGAATGTTTGACAAAAAAAAAAAAAAAGAGAATAGAGAAGAATACACAAATGAATGAATGAACGGAAGCGTTTAAGAATCATTATGATTATCATATTATATTCTCTTACAATAAAAAAGGAGGGATTATTATTTAAAAAAAAAGTTTCATCTCGGAACAATGAATTGTTGTTGTTGAGTAGGAAGGAAATTTTTTTTTATTAGGGATTATAAAAAAAAATCCGTGTAGTATTGAATGGAGGCTTTTATAGAAATCCCCTAAATTATAAAGAAAAGATTTGAAAGCCTCTGCGTATGTTTGCCTGGTAGATAGGCAGCCCAAATGACGCCATTAGCAACTAAAATTTTTTTTAACAGTTTGAGGGTGCAATCACACCGGGACCTGACTTGTGTTTATTGACTGGAGTTCTAGCCGAATCCGAATTGAGGGGGGGGGGGGGGTCAAACACTAAAATTTGACTGGAGTGACGTAATCTTACTTCTCTGTTATTTGGTATATAAGTATGTCGTCGGTGTAAACAATGTTTTTTACTTGAATGATACTATATTTCTTAAAAGCAATTTATTTCTAAATAAACTTCATAAAACTAATTATCGTTATATCAAGAAATATTTTTACTAAATTTTAAGTAAAAATATTTCTTAATTGACTATTTAAAAAATAATATTTGATAAATTTGGAAAAATTTGGGTTCGCCACCGTACTCAACTCAAGTCAAGTCAGGTCCCGGCGTGAACGCACCTTAAATGGTAGTAGGCCTAATGAGTACAAATATTCAGGAAATTTCCACTTCCATGACAAACACAATAGAATTTGGCACCAATATTGTTTTAAGTAGGAACCGACCGAAGTTTCGATTCGGTTAAAATCGGTTTCGGCCAAAAACCAGGCGAGACACCTTTGATGCCGAAACAGACCTTAATTAAAAAAAACTACGATATATTAAATAATCATAGGATTAGCTTAATATTATTTAATCATAGGATTAGCTTAACTAGATTTAAAAAGACTTGAAAGTCATTGTCAACTAGCTTAGCCGAGGGATAGCTAGTTAATTAGAAGTGAAGCAACCGGCTCTAAATATCAACACACTCTTTAAGATTTGGTTTTCTTTTTTTTTTACTTTTTCTTACCTATATATGTTATACAGTATATAAGGAGAAAGTATTTCGATCAAGTCGAACATTTTGGTATGATGAATTCCCCTTTTTATTTTTTAGTAGGTCAGAAAATGAATACAAACGGAATTAAAAGCAAAATATTCACATAGAAAGGTTGTAAATTTATGTAGTTTATTCATATTAATAATTACAGAAAAAAGAGTTTTTATCTTTCTAAACAGCAGAGGGTTTTTCCTTTCGGTGGCGGAGAGACAAACGAAATTTGATTTGCAACCTTAAAAAACAAAGTGTAGAAGAATTTTTGTTCTTGTTGTAGTTGTTGTCCGAGATATTTTGTATTCATGCATGTTTAGTAAACATTGTATACGCTTACGGAATGCAAAAAATGAACGAAGCAACCGCCAGAGAGAGGCAGCACAGGAATAAATCCCAACAGGAAGAGAGAGAAGGAAAAAATACCAAGAGAGAGAGATCCTATTTTAAATTTAGATTAAAGATAAAATACGAGTAAATATATTTAAGGAGAGTTTTTATTTACCATCTACTATATTCTTTTAAAATAAATAAATAGTCTAATTAAAAGTTAACCCTCACATTTTATTTCTTTAAATTAAAAAAACAAAAAAAAAAAAAAACTCGGTGTATTCACTAGAAACAGGAAAGTTGTACGCAAAATTCACTTTTACTGATAAAAAATAAAGATTTGTTCAAATTATAAGCGGAGTCGAAAAAAAGTCTTTAGGAGTTTCGGCAGCCAAGGAGGTATTAGGCTGACGTTTCGACACCTTGGCTAGGTCATCTTCATATTTTTTGTGAGTATGTATCTTTCACTAATGGGTCAGTTGACTCCTGATCTCCGGAAGTTGAAACCAAAATCTCCACTCTGTGATCCAGAATTGGTGCAAAAGAGGAATAGCCGGGAAATCCAGTACTTCCACCTCTCGCGAGCTCTTTTGTAGATAACATAAAAAATACCAATAGAATTCATTTAATTAATATTTATCAATTCAATCAGCCGAGATCTAGTATTCTCTAGACCAGTGATTCCCAACCGGTGTGGCCCGGCACCCAAGGGGGCTTCGTGATTGGCTAAGGGGTCCCCCGAGATATTGAGTTAAAGGAAACAAATACCCTATACTCTAGCCTAAAGTCTTGTAAGGACTTGAAATAAAATAACTCAAATCAATTACTCTCATGCACGGAAAATGGTGATAGTGGTAGATTCAGTTATACGAGTATTCGACAGATAAATTTTCATATTAAACTTAATTTTTTTTTTTTAAATTCAAGTAAGGGTGCCCCTAGTGTTTTTTCTTCTTTAAATACCTTTTCGATTACAGAGGGTATTAGGGACTATTAATTAATTTAAATAATATAAATACATTAGTACCGATGGCTACCGGGGGGTGTTCCACACGCTCGGGGTCACCAATCCCGAGCTTTCGCCACGCTTGGCATTGCTTAACTGCAACGATTGTGGTGACTGTTGCTCTTCTCCGTTTCCAGGCCTCCCTCCCCTAGTGTTTAATGTTATTCCCAACGGGCGCCGTGAACTACAAAAAGTTGGGAAACTCTGCTCTAGACAACAACAATAGAAAAACAGTACAGCACTCAGCTATTCGAATTTAATAGCACTAATACAAGTTTTTACATTTAACATGCTTTTTGTTGGAGGGCTCAGGGAATCGGACTCGGAATCTCCAGGTTTTCGGAGTGCTATCCATTGTATGCAATGAATACAATGGATAGGGTGCAATGAACCAGGCCACGAGACCCTAGACCTTCACCAATAAAAACTCACTTCCCCTTATATGTGAATTTACCGTGAATTTCTCTAACAAATTGAGAAATCTTAAAAAAAAAATTTCTGAATTGTCCGCCTCTTTTTAAATCAGTATGGGGACAGACATCTGGGTCTGCTCTAACACCCTAGTGTAAGCAGCAAAGTCCTTAGGGCTGTGGGGTTATAGTTAAATATTTTTCGAGATCTTATATTTAAAAAATAAATTCTATATTAGTATTCAACATACCTCAATTCGTACTTAACTAGTCATAGATATATTTAACATGATTATGAGTATGCTTTTTGTTGGTGGCTGGTGCCCCTAGACAGGCTGGAGATCCTGGGTTCGATTCCTGGGGGCATGAGGCGCTTGGCCCAACAACAAAAAGCCTAGTCACAATCATGTTAAATATATCTATGACTAGGTATATTGAATATTAATATCTTATTCAAATATATAGATCTCGAAAAATATTTAACAAATTATTACAATTACGGAGATGCAGTAAACTTCGAAAAAATAAAAATAGACATTTTCATTATTAATTAGTGATTTAAGTTAGTCCGTGTTGTTGTTCGACAGTGATTTATAGGAAGATACTTGGTATGGATAAGAATCAAAAGTGATTAATGAATTTTCCTTTCATGACTGGACCGGAATTCGATCCCGGAACCTTCAAGATAGTAGTTAGTTTATCTGAGTATAACATCATCAAATGGAAGAAGGGTTTTTAAAAAGGGTTCCTCTCTTCCAAATTAATAATTATTGATTTATTTATTTATTTTAATTGAAAAAAAAAATTGTTTTAGTATTCTAAGCAGGAAATCACTTTTCAGAAGAAACAAATAGGGTGTCGTTTTTTCAATGAGCCAAATTTAATATTTGAGTGTCTATAAATTGTCAATCCTCTGTTGTCTGTAGTTACCAAAATTTCTCAGAAACTATAAAAGTTAGAGCTATGAGATTTTTTAAGGTTGTAGAGCAACATTCAAAGGAATGCGTGTGATTTGGGTGCCCACAAATAAAGAAGCGATTAGCCACGAGGATAAAGCAGTTAATCTTATAATCCTGAGTTGAAAACAACTCGAGTTCAAATCTACCTGATGGCAAGAATAAAAAACAATTTTTTCTGTCGAAGTTTCGAGCGCAAATCACACTCTTCCTCGGGTCAGTCTAATGTCAATTCTTACGGATTGTAGTAATTTGAGTATCATCTGCCATCAACATACTGAACTTCAACTAGCATTAACAATGTAAAATATGTTCACTTTTTGATTTAAACAATGATTTTTAATATTAAATAACAGGCATGTGTATGACTGCAGCTAACTTGTAACATGGTACCGTACATACATCTGTGCTAGTCTCCGAATTTCTAAATATTACATCTCAGAGACGTATATAGAAATTTTTTCGGGGGGAGGGGGGCCGCACTTATTTTTAAAAATCCCCCACCTCCCCATATACAAAAATATTTTTAAAATACCGGATATACCTGAGATCCGAGGATCCCTTTCAAAGGCATTTTCATTAAATTTCTTTTTTTCGTTTTCTCCTGCACATGTCCTCTCAAATGACTGATATATTCCTAAATGACTGAGATAATTTATGTATTATTATTATTATTATTATCTTATAAGTCGCAAAGAAGACCTTGAATTTCGAAGCGTCCTTTTTTTCTAAGCCTCCAAAAAGCAATTTGTTTTATTTATATTAACGTGATACAAATTGGATAAACGTCGTAGAAAGATTTTGTTATTTCTCTTTGCGTCTAAAATAATTAAAAAAGATTTTTTTTTTTAAATTTATAATTAATTTGACGTCGTTTATCATATTTTAAAAGTATTATCATACTATATAATAAAGCGCTAAAAAGCGTGTCCGATGTGTGAAACAACCAATCAGGCCTCAGGGATAGCGCTGATTGGCGAAATACAGAGAGGGCGGAGCCGGAGAGGCAAATTCAAATTTTTTTTAACCAGGAGAGATATCAATTTGGTTTCTTCCCTAAAGCCTTCCCTTGATAAGAATCTAAATTCGTTGTTTCAGAGTTTTTTTAAATTCGGCAGCCCCCCCCCAAATTTTTTAATTCTTCTATATCTTCAAATATAAACATGATTTTTGGATTGGAAATTCTTGAATGAATATCTATCAAGGGATTTAAAAGTTTAAAGATTTTTTGTGTAATTGCCCCCCCACCCCGAAATTTTTAATTCTTCTGTTTCTTCAAATATTAACATGCTTTTTTGGATTTAAAATTCTTGAATGAATATCTATCAAGGGGGTTTAAAAGTTTAAAGATTTATTGTGCAATTGCCCCACCCCCGAAATTTTTATTTTCAAATTCTTGATTTTTTTTTAATAGGTCCCTGTCCGCCTGATTTCATTTGCATGCCCGTTGGCTCGAATCAGTTTATTAAAGGGGAAATTTAGGCTTGCTTCTTGCCCGTAATTTTCTCATGGCCTTCAAAACCCAGAGGCCGGGCAGGGCGAATACTCAAATTTTAAACTTGATTCATTGTATTTTCATTTAGGCGAAAATAATATGGGCTTTAAAATTAAGAGAAAAACTACTGATCACGCGCCGAGACGCCGCCCGCCAGGGCCGAGTTGAGATGGGCGCGGCGAAGCCGCGCCTTTCTCAACTTGTTATCTTATAAGTCGCAAAGAAGACCTTGAATTTCGAAGCGTCCTTTTTTTCTAAGCCTCCAAAAAGCAATTTGTTTTATTTATATTAACGTGATACAAATTGGATAAACGTCGTAGAAAGATTTTGTTATTTCTCTTTGCGTCTAAAATAATTAAAAAAGATTTTTTTTTTTAAATTTATAATTAATTTGACGTCGTTTATCATATTTTAAAAGCAAAGACTCACGCGTAAATAATAACAAAAGAAATATTAAAAACTGGGATTAAGAATTGAAATGTAACTCTTTTCCATGATTCATTTTCGGATAAAGTTAAAGAAAAAAAAAAAAAAACTTCTTGGATAAACAAATGGTTGATCCGATTCAAATGAAATGAAAATTAATGAGATCTGTCTCAGAGCTGGTATCAGTGTCTTTAACCAATTTGACGCTATTCACTTATCAGTATCAGCTTTAACTTCCAATTTACCAATTCTTTTATAGAAAAAAAAAGTTAATTGAATTTAGATTGGAACTCTGGATAACAAATACTCGTATTAGCGAAATATTTTATATTGAAGTGAAATCCTTTATTATCATTGTATCTGAAAAAAAGATAAACAAAGAAGAAAATTTTATTCATTGTTTAATCAATTACTGATATGGGGTCGTCCACATTACGTAACGCCTTGGGGGAGGGGCCCCCCTGTCACGGTTAGTCACATACAAACAAACCCCCCTACAAATATTATCTCACAACAAAGACCTATCTCGAATAAAATTTCTTATACAAAATTCATATCAACGTTTTGACCAGATCCCGCCCCCTAACGCGTTACGAAATATGTGGACGACCCCTATATATATTAAGAGAGGAAGTATTGAATTCACGCAAAAATTCGATGAAGAGATTTAGATAGAAATAGACGTTTTGACGGTCCAATAAAGTGAGTTTCGCAAAATGGACTGTCCATCTGTTATTTTGATAAATGTAATTAGATTATTTATTCATATTATAGTGAGAACAGATATACATACAGTCAAATACCTTAACTTGGGACATATTCCCTAACTTGGGACAAACAGAAAATTTATTTTATGATGGATTTGTAGCCCTGGTGAGGAAGCTATCAGTCTTCGGCGGCTTCTTTGATTTATCACAGGGCTGCCCGATAAAATAGCTTCCTCATCAGAGCTGCAAATCTATCAACAAAAATTTTCCGTTTGTCCCAAGTTAGGGGATATGTCCCAAGTTAAGGTATTTGACTGTATATAATCAAAAGATACATTTGTCATAATATATTCCCCTAATTTTTCTTTTTTAAATACATTCATTGGTTTTTTTTTTTTTTTTTTTTAAACATTCACACTTTTTTTCTCATTCACACTCACACTCACACACACATTCACACTGTATTTTCGGCAGCTCAGGCCATATAAGACATTTACGATAACCGTTATTTATGAATTTATATATATTAGGGTCCAGGCATTTTTATTTAAGCCATCTGGTATCATTCATTGGTTTAGAGCAGCAATTATAGAGTCCACAGATCTAAAGGCCACATTCATTCCGGCCGAAGATGTCAAATTACGTAGTTGAACCACCCAATTAAATCGTATATTTGTCGCTGTTTCCAACTCCATCAGCCTGGAAAAACAAATCTTCGGATATCTTTTGGTCATCCATTAAAAGCATTTTCTTAAGCCACCTCAGAGACAACCTCAGGACCTGGAGTATTTTGATAAATGGACCCCAATGATTTTTACTAAATTATAATAAAATCAAAATACTGAAGAATTCTAGACTTTTTTTTATTTCCTGAAAGTATTTTATTTGAATTCTTTTATTTTTCTCCCTTAAAACCTTTCAAGAAGAAGTTTATCTAAATCACTCGTTGTTTTCGCTGAGAAGTCATTTTGGGGTCAAGCGAGAGGATAGAAAGGAAAAAAAAAGGGGAGCACAAGGGAGAACCAAATGCCTCCCCGAGGAGAGTTCACAGGCAGACAGACAGACAGACATAGTGAATTGTTTATCAACATCGATAAGGTTGGGAAAGTGAAAGGGAAAGAAAAAAAACTAAATAAATAAAAATAAAAAGTAAGGCGATTGGTTTGTTTGATTAAAAAATAAATAGTTGGGGGAATTGAAGAGAAAAATCAGGAGGGGGAGGGGATATTCCAATTATTCGCCTTTTAAACAGAACAAAAGGGTAAGTTGGATGAAGAAACCGGACAAATATCTATCTATATACAATAGCGGAGTGTTTATCTGTCTAAAGAATTTTAAAATTTTTCAAAAATATATACAGTGGAATCTCGATAATTTGTAGCCCGATTATTCGTATTTCCCGCTAATTTGCCGGTTCCCAGAGAAATTCCCGATAACTGGTATAAAAACAATGCTTTTCAGACCCTTCGGCAATTCGTATTATTTTTTGGCTCGAGGCCACTTAAAATGTCTTATAATTCGTATATACAGCTTAAAAAGCTCGGTGTTTCAGGTGAGGGAAGGAGGAGGATTAAAAATCTGGTGTGGCTGGTCGCACAGCACACAACTTTCCATTATCTTCGAAAAAATCTGAAATACTAACTTGTAACAATTTTCAGGAAAAATTTTACTGATATACATTTTAAAGACCATCTTAAAAAATAATTGATTTATGAATTTTAATCAAAATTGTTGGAGCGAATTTTGAAAAAATCGAAAAAAACTGAAAAAGTACATCAGTAAAGTACTAATACTTTTTGGCCGATTTTGTCCAAAAGCTTATTTTGACTGACTGTATCTAACTTAATTATAAAATATCTATCTCGTAGTTCAATTCTTTCATGTTTAAAATCGTTACACACACAGACAGACCGTTTTTTGGACTCAGGGGACCTCAAAACATCAAAATTTTTGACTTGATCGCAATACATTCTCTCTTTAATTAGTTTAAATGTTATGATGAAGGATACCATCGAATAATTAAAAGTATTTTTTTTTTAATAGTTTTCGGAAACTTAATAAAGTTGATTCCTTTTTTTTTTTGTTCAATAACGTTATTAAGTATTTCCCATGAGATTTTAAACATATTCTTTCTCTCTCTCCCATCATTTTTCTTTTAGCTAAAACATTTCATTTTTCTTTCTCGGTGCGTGACTTCTTTCTTCTATTTAATGATATATAAATTAAGGTTACTGCCTATTCTTTTAGAACTTAAAAGGTTATCTGACAAGATTTATTAGAGTCTCGGCAAACGTCATTTTTAGATTCATACAAGTTTTTCAATATTGAAAATTATTTAATAAAAAAAAAAAAAAAGAAAGAAAGTTGTTGAAGATTTGAGGATTTGACCCTCCTGTCTAAAGCCATTAAACCCTGTTCCAAGTCCAATAAGATGGTCGGGTTATAAGCCAGAGTGAAGCACTGCTTTGATCAATCGATTTCAACTTAATCGGAGTCTCTCTTGCACATCTATCTATAGAGTGTCCCGAAATGCTTGTAACAAATGTAAGATTTGGTCATTAGACAAGTCAAATTACAAGTGCTCAAAAGATCTGCCAATTCTCAGATCTGTATAATGGACCTTTGAGAGATTAGAGAAATAAAATAATTTTATTGTCTTTCAGCATTTGAGAACTAATAATTTTGAAGACATGCATGTAGATATACCTATGTATTGGAAGAGATATTATAAACAAATAATCTTTGACAGATAGCAATCAATTGAAATAAACTCAAATGCCAAAAAATATTTTAAACAAATTTCAAAAAAAAGCTCCGACTAGAATTGGATAGTAAGAATTGGTGCACACCGTTAGGCTGAAGATTCCTGTTAGGATTCCCGGAGGTTTTTTTCGGCATCTGAGGCCTTTTTTTGAATGAGTGCATAAGGTCCGAAGACCTATAATGACCAGTGGTCATATGCAGCCAGGAAGAAAATAAAAACAAAAGGAGAAGCATAAAACGGGAACTCAACTGCGGGAACTGATAAGATGCCTGTTGAGATTAGACTTGAAGGTCTGAAGATTGTAGGTTTTGGGGAAGATAGACGCAGGGAGCTTGTTCCAATCACGGAAGGTCATGGGGACAAAGGAGGATTGGAATTGACTAGTTCTGTTGGTCGTGATCTGAACAGCATAGGGATGCTGGGACGATGCCTCTCTTGTATTCCGTGTATATGTTGCATTGGGTGAGATAAGTGATTTAATTCGGCAGAGCATTGATCATGGTAATACCTATAGAAGAGAGATAGTGCAGACGCTTCTTCTATGACCTAGTGACTGTAGAGATGCGGTGAGGGTAAAATCATCGATCAGTCCAATTGCACGCCTCTGTATGGCGTCCAAGGAGGAGAGAACGTCTTTCGACTCCCCGCGCCAAAGATGAGAACCATATTCAAGAGACGGCCGAATTAGGGCTTTATATAGGGGTAGGAGTTGTTGGGAGGAAAAGTAACGCTTCGTTTTGAATAAGAAACCTAATTTTCTTGCGGTAGATTTAACCACAGAAGAGATGTGGTTGCTCCAGGAGAGATCAGATGTAATTGTCACTCCTAGAATAGAAAACAAATCTTTGAACTCGAGATTATTATTGCTGTAAATAAGGGAGGGCAAATCCTATTATTTTGTCTAGAAATTAGACAACGTTGGGTATTTTGGGAATTGAATTTTAATTGATTGAGGTTTCCCCATTCCTCCAAGAGACCAAGATCATCATTAAACGTCGACACTGCCTCTTATTATTTCAAATGATTGGTATCCAGTGGTATTTTAAGTATTTGAAGAAGTGGCTGTAAATATTTTACTTAGGTGTTCAAGTGGTACAGCCAATGTCTGGATTTAGTAGAAGTAAAGATTTTTATTCAATTTCTATATAAGCATTTGCACGTGGAGTTTGCGACAAATATTAATTTTGTTCAAATAACGATGAAAAGTCCTTTTGGCGTGGAGGGTCTCGTGACTGCTCCTTCAGAACTCCTCAGTTGTTAAAAAAAGCCGAGCGGTGATTCGAAAAATGATTAGAAATTAAATAAGTAATGAATGTGAATTATTTATAATCCATTTAATTTCTTTTTTTAAAAGCTTAATAAGATTTATCCTATAAAAAAAAAAAAAAAAAATTGGAATGATGTACACGTTGTAATCCTCAAAGTGATATAATCTCCCTTCTTGAAAGTTTCTAAATATTCATAAATAAATAATTTCCCAAAAAGATATTAATTATTTGTATAGAAATCTTATTTAACTGCAAATAGAGCTTTGGAAAGTTTCCAAAGTCACAACTTTATGTCAGTGCGTCGTCGTCGTCGTCGACGTCGTTTCTTTGGGAGTAATTAGCAAGACTTGGACTAATTTTCATCTAAAATTTAACTCCGTATTTCCTTAAAAGAAAGAGAACGTTATTTTCCCTTGAAGGGTATTATTTTCTACCTTGTTTAAAAAAAAGAAGGGATTTTCAAACGATTAGGATGAATGATTTAACGATAAATAATCTTAAAGAAAAACGTCAAATGCAGGCGATCGTTATGTAGCAATACAAATAAAATATAAATTAAACTGGTAGGAAAGAACAACAACCACCAGGATCTCTAAAAACAATCAACGGCGACTCCATGGAACAAGACTGTCGATTTTTCCTCCGCTTGTTTATATAGTCATAGCAGAAGAAAATGACTTTAAATTAAATTGATATGACAACAAGCCTATTGAGTTTTTATATTCTGATATTAAATGTCCACACTATCTTGAGGTCCATATATAGAGTCAAACTATAGTACAAATGAAAGCATTACAAATAAGCATGAAGATCACCAACTAATATTAAATTAAAATCAAAATAAAAACAAAAAAATTGAACTATCGAAAAGTGGATACGATAAATCGGACAGATATTTGAAGGCTCTGCTATCACTCCAGACTAGGGTTTGGAAAAACCGGAAAATTTTGAAAACCGGTTTTTCGGTTTTTCACAAAGCGGAAAACCGGTAAACCGGTTTTAAACCGTTTTTTTTTTCAAATGTAAATCAAGGAAAAAAAAATAAAAAAATACTCAAATCAAAATTTTATAGAATTATTTTTTAATAACCGCGCTCCTGCCAGCCACTCCAAATGGCTTAAATAAAATCATCGGACTGCCTGGGATCCGAACCCAAAAAAAAATTATTATTACTACTATTCTGATCCAGTGCCAGCTTAAGGATTTGTTTACATTCATAGAATACAAAAAATACATAAATTTCTCTATACATTTCCTATGGGAGAAATCGTAACTTTATGAATTAATAACTCAAAAAATTGTAGGAATTTCGGGACCCGAGTATTTTTCCTGGACTCTCCATAACGTCCTCTATAAGACTGCAAAATTTCGGTTTCAAAATTCCAACGGAAAGTTGGCCAAACAGAGCGAGACAGACGGACGGATAGACCGACACTCCGCTATTATTATATATAGATTATTTAAGTATTAGAAAATGGGAGAAAAAATATAAATAATCTATAATTTTTTTTTTTATTTGTCTTTTTCGGCATATAAGGCCATTTAAACCCCATCCCTATTTATTTCAAATGATTGATAGCCAATTCAAATGAAATAAATTTTTCTCGCTTGGAACGGGAAGCGAACCCGAAACCCCAAGCTACTAGAAGCTATTGTAATATCTTCTCTCTGAGCCATGGATCACGGGCTAATTTATAAATTTGAATACAAGTATTAATGAAGAAAAATTAAAAAAAAAACCGAATTCGGTTTTTCGGGAAAAACTCGGTTTCTCGGTTTTTGAAAATTAGCCAAAAAACCGGTATACCGGTTTCGGTTTCCACCGGTGTCCAAACCCTACTCCAGACTTTTCATTAAAATAATCATCATAAATTTAGTTCCAGATGGTAGTCCAGAGAACCAGCGCGTGGAACGTCCCCTGGTAGGATTCGACATAATAAAATGGAAATACTGTAGGTCCTATTTATAAAACAGTTCTGAAACATGGGAGATGAAAAAAATGCCAAACAGCACTAAATCTCTGGATGTTTGGCCCCGAGGAAGGAGGCTGTTGAACTTCCGCCTCATGAATTTATCCTTTGAAATATTGAATTCGTAAATTCTAAGGTTGAAAGCAGACCTATTGAGCAAAAATGCTCTTAAACAAAACCTTTTTGACTAATCGTGCCTAAAACTGTTTTTTCAATGCTTTTCTATGAGGCAATGCACACCGAGGAGGCCAAACACAATTGAGCATGATTAGACATCATTGAACAAACTGTTTTGTCATCGAGCGTTTTTGTTCAATGGCCGAACGTTTTGTCCAATGCCAGCGATTAGGCAAAAACGCTCAATGTCAAAACATTTTGCTCAATGCCAACGCACACCAATTGAGCAAAATTGCTCGCTGGTCAGAGTAGCTGGGAGACTATAAAAAAGATTATGGGGTAAAAAAAAAACGGTCTCCAACTAGAATAATTAAAATTAGTTCAAAAGCTTGGAAATAATATTGTCAAATGGTAACATTAGTTCTCCTCGAATTTCTCAACTTGATTAATCCTTGGAATGATTTGAAATTCCACTCTGAACACGGATGGTGGGGGACGGAGAGCCAGAGCGGCTGCCTATCAGTCGAACTTTGACCCACCGCCATGTCCCAAGTTTCCGAAAGTCCCTCCCCTTTGAGGGTACTACCCTTAGGGAGGGTTTCCATAATCGCCCTTCCATTCATCCCCGAATTATTAATCAGCAGAGACGAGATGAGTGCAATATTTATCCAAAAGCACCAACGCGCACATTAATCTCAGGCTATTTTCTTTAAGAAACACACAAGCCAAGAAACGTGCTTGATAACAAACACCAGAAGAAGAGAGGAGAGACAAAACTCCAAGGCAAATAATTAATTCATTTAGACTTACACTTTGCTCAGAGTAGAAACTTACTCTTGCTCTCGGAGAGAAGAAAGAGAGAGACTAATGCTCGAATTATTTCCAGTAATATAATTAATTTGCTTGTATCGATTTCTCTTACGTATTTGTTTTTGAAATTTAAATAAATATTTAAGTTTGCGAAATCTATTTATGACCAAAAAATAACATTTTGAGGTGAAAAAAAAAACAATAATTTGGCCACTCTTGGAAGTGAAACAATAGAGCAAGTTCGATTCATACAAGTCGAGCTAGCTTTTTGCTCACCTGCAAGGAAACCAATAAATTTGAATTTTATGACTTCATTCGGAAAATCCAGTGAAGAAACAACTAGACTCAACACATTTTTATTAATAAATCAAAATCTCAATAAATGGTCAACTCTTTAATTTTTTTTCTTTTTTAATTTCATTTAAGGTCTTTTTCGGCATTGAAGGCCATTTAGACCCCGCCTCTATTTATTTCAATTCGGTTGGTAGCCAATTCAATTGAAATAAAGTGTCGCATGAGCCGGGATGTGAACCCGCGATCCTTGGTATATGTTTACCATGTGACTTGTGAGCCTATTCGTCATTTGAAGATGGATATAAACGTTCGAAACGTCTCCTTCGCCAATTGGCATCCAAAGGCTTTGTTTTTTGCTGAGCCTGATGTTTGTTTAAAGCTACCTTCGTAGGCAAAATTACAATTTATTTGAAACTAACAAGGAGAAAAGAAAATGACAACAAACAAGAAAATCTATTCAAATTTGTTAAAGATAATATGTATAATTCGCTAATGTTCATCTGTTTATCTCTCATGATCTGTTTGAACAAGAATAAATTAAATTTTACATATTCTTTGTAAGTATTACAGAGAAATTATTGTTGAATTTACAATTTCTCCAATAGAAAATGTATGGCGAGGATATTCAAAAGATAATAGAGAAGGAATGGCGAAAATCCACCGTGCCAAATATATTGGCATTGGATTAGGAAAAAACAAAGGGAGATGAAAGTGTAGATATTCCCCTTGTTAGACACGAAAGGCGGGCGGCGTGGCTAGTATATTATAAATCATAATTCACGTCATGTATTAATATTATCTGAGCAGTGGCGTACCGAGGGGGGGGCGAGGGGGGCGGTCCGCCCCAGGCCCCGAGCCGGCATAGGCCCCCATATATTTATAAAAAAAAAAATTTAATGAAAATTTCCCTTTGAGAGGCCCCGGGGCCCTCAGGGCTCAAGTAAAAATGGGAAAAATTAGATAAAAAAAAAAGAAAATTTAATGAAAATTTCTTTTGGGAGGCCCCGGGGCCCTCACGGTCAAGTAAAAACGGAAAAATTTAGATAAAAAAAAACAAAAATTAATGAAAATTTCCATTTGAGAGGCCCCAGGGCCCTCAGGGCTCAAATAAAAACAAAATTTAATGAAAATTTCTCTTTGAGAGGCCCCGAGGCCCTCAGAGCTCAAGTAAAAACGGAAAATTTAGATAAAAAGAAACAAAAATTAATGAAAATTTCCATTTGAGAGGCCTCGGGGCCCTTGGAGTTCAGGAATATACGGTATTTTAAAAATATTTTTGTGTATGGAGGAAAAGGATATTTAAAGATGAGCACCCCCCCAAAAAAAAAATTCAATATAAGGCCCCCCTCTTCTAGTGCCGCCCCAGGCCCCCAACTGCCTCGGTACGCCTCTGTATCTGAGCAAGAAGATATAATCCAGATTAGCCAAAGGATACACATTCCCTCTGCTTTAATCTTTTGTTAAAACAAGAGCAGGTAGATAGCCTAATATATAATTATACACAGAAAATAGAAAATTTTAAAACCATAAAATTAAATATACAAATAATACACTCGGTTAGTTGTTTCAAAATATTTATTAATTAAAAATTAATGTGATTTAAAATGTAGAAATACTTTATTAATTTTTAATAAATAAATATCTAATGAACATAAACAACATAAATGTTTCAACGAAAGTTTATATTATAATAAAAATTTTTTCGGAGAGATTGTTTTCATACAATGTATACGGATATGTAACCCTAAAATATAAATAGAATAATACAGTATATAAGCGTAATATTTCTTTGATTCGGAAACGGCACAAAAAAGAGTATGTATAAATTTATTATTATAAAGATATTTTATGGCTGGTAGAAATAAAAAATATTGCAATAGAAGAAAATGGAGCTAGGATTTTTTCTTTAAAAAAATATATTTTTAACAGCTATGTCGATACAAAAATCTTGTGGGACAAGCACAGAACACAACTTTCTCTTGCCGAAGAGTAATAGAAAGTTGTGTGATGTGCGGCCAGTCACACCAGATTTTTTATTTTATTTTTCAATTTTCATATGTAGGCCTATATATTAGAAGAGATTATTATATTTTGAAATAATCCTGGCCCAGAATTTTTCAAATATTATTTTAATTTCTATTAATATAAATATAATTTGTAAATAAAAAAAACTTTTGATAGGATTCATATGAATGAATTTCGTAATGAAAAAAAAATTCTATCCATTTAATAATATAAATAAAATGTAACGAATAATTTTGATATTTATTGATTTAATAACGTTAATTCGTTTAATCCATTTTGAAATATTTCTACCAATTATATAAATTAGATTTTATTTTTTTTGATATAATTGAATTGATAATTAAAATAATTTCTGACGGGTAAAAATGACATTAGAGTATTTAAAAAAAATAATAATTTTTTTGTTATTAAATAGGTTGAAATATTTACTTTGCGCGAAGAAATGTTTAAATGACCTCTCAAAATGAAGGCAAAAAAAAACCGGATGCGTTAAAAATAAATAAATATAACTTATTCGAAATTGAAAAGAAAATTATTATTAACTTAAGGTGCGCGTTTCGAAAAACCGTTAGAAGACGATTCAGTACCGAGTCACTCTAGGCGGCAAGAGATGGCGTTAGTGTTTCCCATGGACAAGGGATTTATTCCATTTCATTTGAAAGATTCCAGCTAATTAATTAAGGGTAAAAAATTAATTATTTTTTAACACAATGACTACGAATTTAAATATCTTCAAGATATACAGCGAATTTTTTAAAAATATCTTTTCTTTAATGCGATTAATCTAAAAAAAAAATTTATTTTTTCGAAAATCAAAAAAAGGGCTTCTATAAGTTGTAGATATTTTAAATAGCTTTAATTTAAAAAAAGTTTGAGGTCGATAGCTTCAAAATTGTGGCCGCATAAACTACTTAAAAAAATATATAACAGTTATGTATTATCATTTTCGTAAATTTACCTCTGGAGTTGTATAGGTTGAGAGTAATTTTTCTCTTATTGAGTGACGACCATTTGTTCACGACAGGCCTTTAGTTCTCTCTCTCTCTCGCGAGTGTGAAACGCTAACAAGCAAAGTTTGCTTAGGCAGTGACGTTTCGGGGGTGAACTTTGAAGGGCTCAGAGCTTCTCAAATCGTGAAGAGCTCGTTATCGTTAGCTCTCTCTCTCCCTCACTCTGTCTGTCGAGGTAAAACTGTCCGTCTTTTAAATGACAACCGTCGTCGAAGACAAGTCTAGCCTTACATTCCCAATAGAGGGGAAAATAATTATTAAGAGTACACTTTACCGTAGTAACGAAATAAATTTAAATAATTTTTTTTTTTTTATTCACTAAATGTGGGATTTACTGTTTTTAAAATAATATAAACCAGTATAAATTCATAATTAATAAATTATAAAATTTAAAGAATTATAAAAAATTTTTCTTTTTCTTTTATTACTTTCTCATACCCTATATATGAAATATATTACTTTCATACCCTATATATGAAATATATAGAGAGAGAAAGTATTGCGATCATGTCAAAAATTCGATGTCGAGATTTTGATGGATATACATGTTTTGAGGTCCCCTGAGTCCAAAAAAGTGGGTCCCGCAAATTGGTCTGTGTGTGTGTGTGTCTGTGTGTCTGTGTGTCTGTGTGTGTGGAACCATTTTTTTAGCATGAAGGAGTTGAGCTAGCGGATTGAAATTTTATATTTAACTTAGGTACCTTTGAAGAATCTCAAAATAAGCTTTTGAACAAAATCGGCCAAAAAGTACTAGTACTTTACTGATGTACTTTTTCAGTTTTTTTCGATTTTCTCAAAATTCCCTCCAAGGATTTTTTTTTAAAATTCATAAATGAACTATTTTTTAGATGCTCTTTAAAATGTATATTCTCATTTTGCCGTTGAAATCTTCTGAAGACCACTTTACTCTTGTTCTTCATAGGAAAGATAGAAATGGTTGCCATGGTAACGGAATTTAAATCTTTTTCTTTTTATTAGATTAAAAATCAATTATTATTTAAATTCCCATTTATTTTTTATTTTATTTCACTCTTTAATTGTTTCAAAGAAAACATATATGTCTCTCTCTCTCTCTCTCTCTCACTTGCAAACATTATCGCCTGTCTCTCCGCCTTCTCTCATAGGCCTAATGTTAATTTCCTATAGGGATTTGTATGTTAATTTCGATTCAAAAGGGGGTCCCCTTTGGAACTTTTTAGGCATTTAAAATTTTTTTTCCAATTCTTATGAAATTTTGTATTTATTTACGATTCTATATTGTGTATAAAATGTCCAAATATGAGATTAAAATTTTGAAAAATAACCATAGTTTATTTCAAGCAATCAACATTTAAAATGCAAGTTTGAAACTAAGGTGCTATGGGAAACTAAATATATCTCGACACAAAAATCTGGTGTGACTAGCACGGTGCACAACTTTCTCTTACCGAAGGGTAAGAGAAAGTTGTGTGCTGTGCGCCAGTCACACCAGATTTTTTTTTTTTTTTTTACTAAAAAGTTGATGGACTTCCCAAAGGCCTTAGGCTGTCTGGAAAGGGCAAATGAGTAAATTAAAAGTTGATGGACGTTAAAAAAAATGCTTTGAATAAATTAATTAAGCCCTTGACCTATGACTCAGAGCAATAGTTTCTGGTACCAAGGGTCAAGGGTTCACATCCCGTTTCACACGAAAAATTAATATCATTTGTATTGAATACCAATCAAAAGTAGCCTCAGATGCCGAAAAAGATCCTAAAAAAAAATTAAATAAGTAAATTAATTTACAATAATATTTGAGAAAAAATTTTTTTTTTTTTACATTCAGTGGAAATATAAGAAAAATTATGCAATGTACAAGAAGTGACAAGGATAAAATTCACTCTATGGATTTATTAGGCTGTATTTAAAAAAAAAAATTTGTGGTTCATACGTAGAAGAGAATAAAAATAGAAAATTCCATCTTCTTTTATAAAAATAATGAAATACTCACATGGGAAAACATAGGGGGTGGGTTTAAACTCACTGTATAATCTATACTCACTAGAGGCGTAGCGAGGGGGGTGGGCAAGGGGGGGGGCATCATGCCCCGGACGCTACTCACCAAGGGCGCAAACAAAAAATTGTTGGATAATTTTTATTATAATTGATTTCTGGAAAATATATTTTAAATTTAGTGCCAGTGTAATATAATAATTTTGTATATTTTACATATAATATTATATGGCTGGGAAGGGGGGCGCTAAAAAGGTATTGTGCCCCGGGCGTGAGTTAAGCTCGCTACGCCACTGGTACTCACTGTAATAAAAGAATTTGATTTTCGGTTTAACTCTGCCCACATAGCACTGCAACCAAAAAGCAGACATTAAGACGTCGAAGGGACGATGCTGCAACTTTGGGACATCGCGGAACGTCCCTGCGGCGTTGAAATGTCCGCTTTTTGGTTGCAGTGCTATGTGGGTGGTTTATTTGTTAATATTACAACGTTTCGACCACTCATTCTGTGGTCTTCTTCTGTTGTAATCTTTACAAATAAACCAGAACTAAACTCCAAGATTGTATTCACTGTATTTAATATGTAATATTATCATGCAAAATTAATTTTTTGGGAGTCTCTGTTTAATCAATTTTGTTTTATATGCTTACTATTGTATATGAACGAAGTTCATTAATAAAATATTTAAAATCCTATATCAGCACTCTCTAGTTTGGATAATCACACGGACACAGATTTATAAACCATTCTCAATAAAGACATACAAAATCAATGTTTAAAAACATTAGGAGGGCGCGGGGGTAAACGTGACCTGATTATTATTATACGAATGGATGCCAATGGTCCAAAGACCTATGTTGACCATTGTCACATGCAACTAGGAAGGAAAAAGGGAAAAAATAAATTAAAGGAGATGTAATAGTAAGACGATGCTTGATGAGGTTTTTTTTTTTTTTACGCTCACACTTTTTCTGATTCACACTCAATATTCCTTGGCCCGAGGCCGCTTGTTGAGGTTAGATTCGAAGGTTTGGAGATTGATTTAAAGGTGATAAAAACTTTCCATTTTTTTTTTTTTTTTTTTTGAACTTTAAATACCCCTAATATAATTTTTACAAATCATGAATATCAAAAATAAATTCGAATGTTCAATTTTTTAGAAAAAAAAAGTTTCCAAGATTTAAACAAAAAAAAAGGTTTGAATTTTAACCCATCAAAATACTTTTGGCATTCACATATCAAAATAGAAATTAGTTGACAGGTGGATGGATATTAGTTTTGTAACTGATAAAAATAGCATTGCGCTCTTAAAAACATGGAAATCAGAGAATAACTTTAAAAAGGGAAATGGGGAAAAATTAATTAAAATATGGTTGAAATTTTATTTTCGCTCACAAGGCAAAAAACAATTTCATAAAAATTAATTTCCAACTATTCTCGTCTAAAGTATCATTATATAAATCAAATATAACCTAGAGTAATAGAGTCATCGATTTCTCTTCTCCCTCAAGGCCTTCGCCTGTCTCATTTTCCATTACCTGGAAATTCCTTCATTTTCATTATAATTGGAGATCCGAATTGTTTATACGAGTTACTTTCACATTCATATCATTCAGTGAAATAATTTCACCAACTAAACCAACATATCATTTCCGGTTAACTAATTAAATCGTAGACTTTTTGTTTTATACACAACTCTGGACAATACATCTCTCCATTCTCTAAAAAGTTATAAATGATAAACAAGTCGGATATCATTTTCCTATTATATGAATCACATTAGTTTTGAATAGGGTAATTCAAAAAGTGCGTCGCCCAGGTAGGAATTGCCAATGCTGACAATTGGCCGAACCTTGGTCTAGTTGTCATTTGCCAAGCCTTGGCTAGTGTAGTGAACATTGGGCCAAGTCTGGTCCGAGGCTTGACCCAAGTCTGGTCCGAGGTTTGGTCCAAGTCTGGTCCGAGGCTTGGCCCAAGTCTGGTCCGAGGCTTGGCCCAATGGTATTATATTATTAAACCTTGAGAGGTCACCATTGAACCAAGCCTAGCCCAAGGCTTGGCCCAATGATTAATAGTACCATGGGCAAATTAATTAGCTCAAAAAAGAATCATATCACAATAACAACCGTCTATGAGAGCGTAAAGGCATTGAACAAATAAGTTGAAAATGAAGAACAAAACCAAAAACCGAGTTCAAATCCCTCGAGGAACAATTTTTTTTCCTCCCTGGTTTTTAGTTTCCCAAGGCTTGAGCCAACCTTGGATTTTTTGTTTCACGAGGTTTTTTGTAATCATCCAACACTTAAACCAAGCTTCGTCCAACGCTTGAACCAAGCCTCGCCCAATACTGGTGACGCTTGGTCCAAGTTGAATAGTGCGACTCAAAATGTGCGCTATTTTTGAAACACCCTATAAAAAGATATCAAATAGTTTTATTATCAAAAAGAAATGGAAATATAAATTGTAAAACAACAAAAAACAAAACCCAGGGCAGATTTATAAAGAATTTTCATATTATGTTCGGATGAATAAATTCAAAAGCAAGCAACGAAATAATTTTTTTTTTTTTTTTTATCGATTTTGACAGTTTTCACAGATAAATTTCAAATATTATGAAGATACTGACCCAATAAGAGATGAGTTCCTCCTCTCATATCTGGGACAAACATATAAATCTCACTTATGGCCCTTTTATGTAAAACGAATTTTATACGGTTAGGGTGTTTATTTTATTTCTGCTAGTCTTGGGAATGATAGCATCTCTCGCTCTCGCTTTTCCGAACATTTTTCATTGGGCTGTCTTTAACTATAAGAGATTTACATGTATATATATTTAATACGGTTATGGAAAGTCTGTTTAACATACGAATTATAGTCCATGGGATTTATTATAAATTTCCTATTTTTTTTTTTTTTTTTTTTTTAATCCATACTTTAAATTTTACTGATGATAAGAGTATTCAGACTAGGTGGTTACTTGTAGTAAACCGAAGTAATCAAACCAACCCTTTATTTAAATAAAATAATTCCTAACGTTACTTTTTGATTTTTTTTTTTTATTTATTTGGTTTCAAGTGTGATTAAAATACATTTAAAAAAATATGCAACTCTTTTTCTATCTAAATCTGAGCCTAACCAATTAAATTGTAGATATAAGATTAGATCTGATTATGATCGGATAAGAGTTGCCTTTTTTAGAATACATTTTGTTCCTAGGTAAATAAAAGAATACCAGCTAAGATTATTTCATTTATTGGCCCTCTAGGCTGACGTTTCGGTCTTGGTCAAGACCATCCTCAGAGCTTGCGGGCTGTCAATATAGGCATACAATCAATAACTCAATCATATATTCCATGAACATTCGGTTAGCTGACTGCCTGTACTCAACTAATTGGCTTATTTTATTAATTTTTGTATTTTCTAAATTGTAATTCAATCATTATACATACTAATATTTTTTAAATATCTGAAACCGAATGTTCATGGAATATATGATTGAGTTATTGATTGTATGCCTATATTGACAGCCCGCAAGCTCTGAGGATGTTCTTGAACAAGACCGAAACTTCAGCCCAGAAGGCCAATAAATGAAATAATCTTAGCTGATATTCTTTTATTTACCTATTAACAATTATCCAGCTATAAAATCCACATCTTGTGACATTTTGTTCCACTTAACAGATTGTTATGCACAATAATTTGGGTCAGATCTAGAGACGAACTTCTTAACTATTATGGTTAAGTTTTAAAACATTTGGTCCAGCGGAAACTCGGAAAATCGTGGTTCATGATAAATATTTGCCGCTTATTTGTACCACTCCCAACAGGTCGATTCACTCTTCGTTTTAATATCTTTTTACCATCGTCTAGGACTAAACCTCATCCTAACCCGATAAGAGGATCCAGAGATACAAGAAAAATAAACTAGGCCTACACACATTCAAATACACGTAACCACATTAAATTTTTTTTTTATCTTAGGCCACTATGACCTGAAACGTTAAAAAAAGTATATTAAATTTTAAGAGTTACTGAATACAGTACTTAATTTTTTTAAATCATAAGCCTATATAAATCTAAATTTTTAAAAGATATACCAAAATAAGTTGAAATAATTAATTACTGTAGCTTCTTTTTAATTAATTTAATATAATAAGATATTCTGGTCTATACTAAAACTCTTATAAACCAAAATAAGAATACAGGAGAATAAAATCAGAGGAAGAACTCCAGGGACTCCATTTTGATTGGGTAGGTTCTCACCAGGGTTGGGAGAGGGAGAAGGAATTCCCCAGGAGCGAGGTTCCTTACGGGAAATTTTTATTTTTATTTTAAGAAAACTGTGTGACCAGATTTTTAACAGAAATTCTGGGCTATCATTTCGTGGTTTGATCCCCGGCGGAAGCAATTTTTTTTGTGGATTAATAAATCAATATATTATTTACTTACTGTTAGTGTATACACTTTCCTTTACATTTGCAACTCATCTAAATTATTCAACCGTGAAATGCATGGACTTGATCTCGAGCGAACAAGGTTTAATATTAATATCGCTTTAATCTATAATCTCCAGTGCCATATATGTAATTCGGATTAGATCGAATCTATTGTAATTTTGATAGAAAACACTTCCAAGAGAAATAAAATAGAAAAAAAAAAAAAAAAACAATAGGATTAAAATAAAATTAAAAATATAATAGTTTTTTCTTATTGTATTAGTAATATAAATTCCGAAAAATCAATTTCAATAAAATTTTTATTGAAATTGATTCGTCAGAATGTCATTGTTAAATCTTGTTTGCCGATAAACAGAAAATACAATTCAATGTCCTTTTGAGGTTCCTTTCAAATGGGTTTTCCGCTTGTTATATTTACAAATAAATTTACCTTTACTCCTGTGTGAAAAGAAGAAAGAACATGATTGACTATTTATTTACTTTTTTTTTTATGCTTGAAAGCCTTTTTCGGTATTTCTCAAGAATAGCATACAAATAATAAATATTCTTTTTTTTTAAACACTCAGTGTTTATGTGTCTAATAAAAAAAAAAAAAAAAATTAAACAAAAAAAATAAATATATTTTCAATTATTGACAATTTTCCCATTAATCAAACGCAAAGGCCACCGGGTAATAATTTAGTTTATTAAAACAACTATTGATAAAATAGCCCGGAGCAAATAAATATTGCATTTCAAAAACTGCGTAAAATTATTAGATTTTATTCAATAAAAATAGCGAAAATAACAGGCAACCAAGAAAGTTGGTGCACTTTTTGAGAATAGTTACTTTTGTCGCGTTAGTGTGGCCAAACTGATTCTAATGACGTCACATTTTGACATTTCTTTCAAACTTGATATAGGAAAGAGGAGTTGGCAGCCAATTTTCGAGCCTCTATATTAAAGAAAAACTCTCGATTTTGGATACGTTTCGGCTTTGTTGTTAATATAGACATGTACATTGAGGGACAATATTAAGTGCCACCCATGCATTTTCTACTTGTGATTATTTCTTTGTTTTTATAAAAGAACCATGGTTTGAACCATGAAAGTTTCCTTTAAAAAATATTGTTTTAAAAACAATGAAATAATCATATAAAATAAAATCATCATGCCCTTGATCTAGGGCTCTGAGGGCGAATGTTAAGCTTCTGGTGCCAAAGGTCGAAGATTCGCATTCCGTCCCAAAAATTGGATATCAATCAATTGAAATAAATAGGGTCGGAGGGCCTAAATAGCCTCAAATACCTTAAACAAATTAAAAAAATGAAACTAAAATCGCCTAAGTGATACACAACGTAGAGAAGGAAAGCATCTAAGGTTGCATACTTTCCAGGGGTTTAGTTTTAAAAAGATAATTGTATGGCTATTGAAACCAGAGTTGCCCCCGGGTTTGGCGTAGTGGTAGCGTGCCTACCTCCTATACCAAATGTCGCGGGTTCGGACCCAGGCAGTCCGATGATTTTATTTAAGCCATTTGGATACCAGATGGCTTAAATAGAAATGCCTGAACCCCCAATAGATATAGGCCTATACATTACAACGGTTATCGTCAAAGTCTTAAATGGCCTAAGTTGCCGAAAAAGACTGTGTGAATGTGTGTGTTAGTGTGATTGTGAATGAGAAAAAAGTGTGAATGTTTAAAAAAAAAAAAAGCCAGAGTTTAAATTTTTTAATTAGGCCTTTTAGCCGGAAGAAGAGATCCTTGAGGTTAAGGAACGCCAAGCTTTGGTGAATCTGGGGATAGGTCGCCAAGAGATACAAGAGAGTTAAACGGCCTTCGGTAAGCCATCGGTATTAATTTTCTACATAATATACTGAATTAAAAATCTAAAATTGAAAGAAATTAAGCCTTTAATTCTTCTTAATTCCAAATTCACTTTTTAGAATAAAGAAAAAATATATGTAATGTCGTTACCTTAATCTCCACTCACTATAACATTCTAAAATCAAAATAAACATCCCTCGTTTTGTTTTGATTGAATTGAACATTTAACTACTCTCCAAATGACTAATTCATCAATTTGTTTACATAAATACATTATACTACTAAATCAATATTGAATGACTTATGATTTTTGTTTATTATTCAATGGGCTCACAAATCCATTTGTGTCTGTAAAAAAAAGGGATGAGAGATTTGGATACCAAATGGCTTAAATAAAATGATCGAACTGTCTGGGATCCGAACCCGCGATTCTTGATATACAAGGCAAGCACGCTACCAACTGCACCGAGCCCGAGGGCCAATGGAGATTTCTATTAGGAATCTTACACTATTTTTTTTTTTGTATTTGTTTCAAGTCTTTTTGGGCATTTGAGGCCATTTAGACACCGATTGGTATTCAATTCAATTCTCTTGGGACGCGATGCGAACCCTCGACCTTTGCACCAGCAGCTAATGCCATAGTTCAAGGTCTCTCCCACCAAATGAGGATAGTAAGCCCGTTTAACAAATACAAAAATTACGCCGAGGGGATAAACAGATTTTAATCATTTAATAATTAAATTTTTATTCATTTAATTACAATACTCAAATCAAAACGTTATTTAGAATAATCTAGGATATTAATTTTTTTTTTATATATATATATAAATATATTAAATCATATTAATTAAAATGTCCAGGAGGTATTTGCGACTCATTTGTAGTGTGTTATCCACGGCCCATTGATCCGCAGCGCCGAATTTAATATAATTCAATATTTATATACTGTATAGACATATATAACAATCCTATATTAATTAATACTTTTGATATTCCCCATCATCTGTGTAATTCAAATACTTTTAGTGCCACTAGTCCATTAATTTATATGTTAATTAGATAAATCCATTGAATTTAGTAATTACTAGTAACTACTAAATTCATATTATACAAAATGGGGCATAAATATTTAGACGGTTTAAGAAGGTCAAAAAAGTTATTCATTTTATTGCTTACATAATAAAAGTTACATGATTGGGAAGTTCCCCTCAAAAAGCTTTTTATGTGAGTGCTATTGTTTACAAATAACATCACTGAGATGGGCTCCATTCTTCTGAATGCAAATCTCTGGACGTCGCTTGAAAGAATCAGCATTTCTAATAGAATCTGTTGAATAGCAGTTATGATTGATTTCTTTAAATCAGTGATGCTCAAAGTGGTCTATATCGACCCCCAGGGGTCGCCGGCGAACTACAAGGGGTCCAGGTGAGCGAAGAAAAGAATTGGGGGTCTGTGAGATGTAAACGGGGGTCCACGATAGTCGATCTCATTTATTTTTGGAAAAAGGTTTCAGCGCGGTTGCCAATTTTCTAATTAAAAAAAGAAACAAACACATCCTTAACCGAGGAGATTTAAGTTTAAACCTCACTAAATTGAAAATTTATTATCAAAACACCATGTTCATCCCTCCCACTAAAAAGCTGTTACTAAATTTCGGTAATATATGGGGATTATATATAAAATTTAATGAAGAATGGAAATGGCTGTGATGATAATTTAAAAAGGAAAGCTAAGAGCAGGGCAGCCAGCAGAAATAAAAAAAACTTTTATATTATTTCGTCGATGTTGCGGGAGCGCGTCGCTCCCATCTTCAGGACGAAATAATTGTGTACCAATTTGTATACCAGGTATTGTGTTGGTAGTATCTGTTGTGTGTACATTATACTTTTGTTCAACAATTATTTCGCTCTGAAGATGGGAGCGACGCGCTCCCGAAACGTCGACGAAATAATATAAAAGTTTTTACTTTCTCTTATCTCTATATATATGTTAATATATATATAGAGAGAAAGTATTGGTTTCATGTCAAAAATTCGATGTCGAGATTTTGATGGATCTTCACGTTTTGAGGTCCCCTGAATCCAAAAAAAGTGGTTTTCGCAATATGGTCTGTCTGTGGGTGGGTGGGTGGGTGTGTGTGTGTGTGTGTGTGAACAAAATATCTCAAGAACGGAAAGAGCTAGGAGGTTGAAATTTTATATTTAAGTTAGGCACCCCCATGGGACGTGACACGAAGCTTTTGAACAAAATCGACCAAAAAGTACTAGTACTTTACTCATTCACTTTTTCAGTTTTTTTCGATTTTCTCAAAATTTGCTCCAACGATTTTTTTTAAAATTCATATATCAACTATTTTTTAGTTGCTCTTTAAAATGTATATTCTCATTTTGTGATTGAAATCTTCTGAAGTCAACTTTACTCTTGTACTCCATAGAAAAGATAGGATAAATGGTTGCCATGGTATCAAAATATAAACATTTTGCCATACTTATAAATTTTACATCTTGAATTCAATTGTACCCTACTGTCGGAAACTAAATACATGTCGACACAAAAAATCTGGTGTGACAAGCACAGTACACAACTTTCGATTACCGAAGGTAAGAGAAAGTTGTGTGCTGTGCGCCAGTCACACCAGATTTTTTTTATTTCTGCTGGCTGCCCTGCTCATAGCTTTCCTTATTAAAATAAAAATTAATGTGTTTTTTTTTTCTACACCTCACTACAGTTAGGCATCAGTCAAAACACATTTGAAGTTGATAACTTTTCACAAATTCTATATTAGCTAAGCAGGGGGTTCCAAAACCGAAAAACATGGCAAGTGAGACAAAAAAAACTTTGGGGACCTCTGCTTTAAATCTTCAATGCTCCGAGATTTATGTTTTAAATATCCCCATAATAAAGTCCCATGCCGACAAGTCAAGTCGCACCATCTTGTTGAAACCACAACAAGCGTAAGTCAGCGTTTCGTTGCCGAACCATCGGTATATCGGACTATTTCTTATGGACAAAACCTCGCAGCATAGAAGATTTAACGGAATCACTCACGATTGCTATTCAACAGATTTCATTAGAAATACTGACGAATTTGATTCTTGCAAGCGACGTGAAGAGATGTGAATTCTGAAGAATGGAGTGATGTTATTTGTAAACAATAGCACTCAGATAAAAAGCTTTTTGTTGGACTTCCCAATCATGTAAACAATAAAATGAACAACTTTTTTGATTTTCTTAAATCGTCTAAATATTTATGCCCCACCCTGTATAAGGACATTTATTTAGAGTGATTTTTGATTTGGTATAAATACATAGTAATTGATTTAATACTAATAAAAGCACTTAGGTATTTGATCAATATGTGATTTGTCTCAACAAATGAGAGCCGGTCCAGTTGAGCCCTAAATGAGCCTGATGACCGGTTGCTACTACAACTGCAGGGTTAGTTAAGCCAATAAAAAAAAAAAGAGAGAAAGACGAGATTGCCAGGTGGGCGTTAATCTTAACAAGCCGACCGGAAACAGCCATCATTAACAAGGTCCAGTTAACCAGTAGAAAATTGAGGGGAAAGTGGAAAATTCGACCCCCTCCAGCTTTCACTAACAAACAACATAAATTGCTACATCAAACTTGTTTTTTTTTTGTGTCTTCAAATTGTTATACTATATAATATTAACAGAATGAAAAAAATAAATAGCAAAAAATGAAATGAGTTTTATTTTATTTGTTTTAAAGTCATTTTTTGTTATATAAATAAATAAAAACAAAAACAAAAAGACTCTTTTATGAACTTTTCTAATTTATATTTTTCATTGTTGATGTATTGCCTTTTGAATTTATCCATTGATAAGCAAAATATTTAAAAATCGCCAATAAATGTAACTAAATTATTTGAAGTTGTTCGTTAAAGAAAATGATTTTTTTTCCGTAAAATGTTCTTTCAAAACTCTATCATACGTTTTTACGACCGGAAGAAATAAGACAGGCCGGCCCGTCGAACGGTCTGACGTCTGTTGAAAAGAGGAAGGAAGAGACAGACATTTAAAGAACTGAAGGACTGCCTGTCCCAGCTCGGGCAGCTCGTGGTCGCCATCCACGTACCCACAAGATGTGGGCCCCTGAGCAAAATTGCTAAAATTTTAAATTAAAAAAAAAATAAAAATTAATTTCCAAAAAAAAATATTTTTCTCAGGGAGGGGGTAATTGCCCACTTTACCCGGGGGGGGGGGGGTAAAGGCCCCCTCCTAGATCCGCCCTTGACTGGAAGTCGAGGGCTACTTTACCTAAAAATTTTAGAATTTTCAATTTTTTTTTTTTGCCTTATTATGATAAATTAATCTATTTTAGAAAGTTTTTATTCTTTGATGTTTTTTCGAATACTGAATGGTTTTTAAAAAAATATACGAAGAAAAAAAAAACAATTTCTGCATTTCTTCGCTGATTATCATAAAAACTATTCAGTTTTCGAAAGAGAGTCAAAAGAATAAAAACTTTCTAAAATAGAGAAATTTATCATAATATGACAAAAAAAAAATTGAAAATCCTAAAATTTTTGTAAAAAAACTTTTTAGGTAAAGTAGGCTACTACTACCAGATGATGTACATGTATTTACTCCAAAAATTGATACAGGTCTACAATTTCAAATGTGTTTTTTTCACTCGGGGTGGGCTAAAACATAGAGGAATCATCAAAATGTCAAAGTCGAATTTTTACTTTCTCTTATGGACCCTTTTACGCATTAGTGGGTCAAGCGCAAAAAAATTAAAAATTGAGTTAAGCACGGAATATTGTTTCAAACAGGAGCGTATATAGAAATTTTTTTCGGGGGGGGCCGAACTCAAAAATTTTTCTGCGGAAAATTTTTTTTTAAGAAACTATATTTTTTTCACACGAAATTTTTTGCGGAACATTTTTTCTATTGCGAAACCAAAGTTGTCCATCCTGCGGAAAAATTTGTTGCGCTGATGTCTGTATATCCCTATATATGTATATGTGTTTGGGAAATTTCGGGGGGGGGGCCGGGCCCCCTCGGCATAAATACGCCCCTGGTTTCAAATGCTATACTATAATTAATAGTATTTTTTATGAAATATGTCCTAAAAAAATTTATATTTAATGTTACTTGCAAAATTGATAAAAAAAATTATATGTAATCCAATGAAAACAAAAAACTTTAATGTTGATTTTATCAAAACTCGGTAGCTGGCGCTTGACACACTAATGCGTAACAGGGTCCATATATGAAATGTATAGAGAGGAAGTATTCTATTCATGTCAAAAATTCGATGTCGAGATTTTGATATAGGTCCTATCTTCACGTTTTATTTATTATTATTTTAGTGTAATATTTTTGTCTACGGGAAGTCATTCGCGAATATTTTCTCAAAATTTGTTTACAGAAGACATAAGCGAAATAAAATAAATAAGAATGTGGGCTTTACTAACTAACTAGATGAGATGATTAGAAACATAAAGTTAGTAGGCCTATTTCATAATCAAGATTGAAATTTCTACTTTTCTCACTCCTATATAGATAGCAATAGAGAATAATTTGTTGACAATTGTTTAATTTCGTTGGCAAAGCATCGCGCCAAACTCTCTCTTTCAACTTTGCCTGTTCCTTATTCCACCTCTACGTATAAAGCGAAGAATAGAATTTGCATTCAACTCTAACCGACACCCGGGGGTTTTATCTCCGGTGAAACATCTGATTTATGATGGCACATAGATCGCAAGTCTTAATTCGTTCTCGCGAACGAACGATGGTGGATGGCGTTATATTTCTACATAAAGGTGGAAGTGTAGATGTGGTGGTGGTGGTGGTTTTGGCTTCCATGTAATTGGCACGTCTTGCGTGAGTCTAGGGGTTGCTCCAAGGCCTCGTGTTCTAAGGATTGGGTAGTTAAAGTTACATTAAAAACAACCGGAAATCATAATAGACAAAGAGATTAAGGTGCTCGAACATATGCAACTTAATAAACATTAACAAATTTCTAAAAATATCAAACCTAATGTTATTAGGGTGTTTCTAGTTTTTATTTACTACTTAATCGACTTGACAGTGTAGGAATAACACAAAAGGATAAAAGTTTTTTTTTTTTTTTTTTTTGGGGGGGGTTTACTTGCAAATCTTAAGGAAACGCGCCTCCTGAATTCAAATCTGTAATTAGTTTTTCTTTGACAGGCATATTTTTAGAGATATAGAGAAAAATAAATTTTAATAGAAAATTTCCTTTAAAGTGGCTCTAATATTGAATTTTCAAGATTTTTATAAGGCGTTAACCCCTTAAAAATATTAATAGTTAATCAAGATACATAGAAATATTCAAGTTTCACTTCAAACGGAGGTGATTTAGTTCAAACGGCTTAGAGTTTAGAAAAAATCTATTTACAGTTTTTTTTTTAAACTTTAGACACCTCTTATATAATATTTCCGAACCCTGAATGAAAAAAAAACATGTTTACGATATTCTATAGTAGTTCAACTTTCCAAAAATCAATCATTCTAAATCTATTAATTTTTAAAGAAATTATGAACAAAAATGTTATCAAAGTCAGGTAAAGAAAAAACATTTTGGCTGCCAATCACCAAGTTAGCTTAGCCTAGATTAACAGCCAAAATATTTCTTCTTTACCTTTCATTCAGGGATTGGAAATATTAGGGGTATTCATGATCTTGTATATACGACGTCCTATCGTCTTAAAAGTCTCCTATGTCTTATTTGAGTATACGACTTAAGACATTTACCTCTCGTGTTGCTAAATAGTACATACGACGGCCACAGGTCTCTTATATCGGTGTCGTATGTTGTAAATCGATTTCCGCCTTTAGAAATGTCAAAGTTTTTTTAACCTAAAAAGTGTTTGTGCAGTTTGTGTTTTGTTTTCAAGTGTTTAGTGTGTTGTTTTGTTTGTTTCTCTTATTTATTTATTTAAAAATAAAAATGAGTGAGATAAGTGAGACAATTTTAAAAAGAAAAAGACTTTTAGTAGGTTTTGAATGTTGTTCGATCTCACCGAATCTCATCAAATACGACATAGGACAAATTTATTTTTTGTCCATTCGTTAACTTTTGTGCTAAACTGTTTACGATTTAGGACATTTAGGACAAAACGCAAGATCATGAATACCCCTATTGTATAAGAAGTGTCTAAAATAAAAAAAAAAAAAAAACTGTAAATCGATTTTTCTAAACTTTTGGTGTTTTGACCACTTATTTCAAGTTATCTTAATTATCAGATATTTTTAAGGGGTGACGCCTTATAAAAATATTGAAAATTCAATATTAGAGCCACTTTAGAGCAAATTTTCTATTAAAATTTATTTTTCTCTATACCCTATCTAAAACAATGTGATGGGGCAAAACTGAGGGCATTTGTAATCAGCCCATGGGCGAACTAGGGGGCCCCCCTCCCAGAAGGGCCCCCCCCCCCCAGAAAGTCCTTACCCAGAAAACATTGAGAAAATAGTCCCAGTCCCCCCCCAGCCAAATTCTCTAGTTACGCCCATGATCAGCGCTCATGAATAGATCAGAAAAACCAGAAAACCAGAAAAAAATTCACTGTGTAATAATAAATAAAAAGCAGAATGAGAAGAGGGTGAGGGGACTCTCTCCTATTGGTCCTCAATAATATTATAATTATTTAAATAAAAAAAAAGCTTACTCGTATTTATTTATTTTTTATTTATAAAATACGTAGATGTTCCTCAAAAATTATTTATTTTGGAATATATTCAATAATTTAAAGCAAGTTGATAATTTTAATTTTTCACTCTATTTAATAGCTACTTAGATAATATTTATTTTCAACTCGTTTTAATGGGAAAAAAATGAACCCTGGTGATAGTCGAACCCGCGAATTCTATTTACGAGTTTAAGAAAATAGCTTTCCATTTATTAGAGTTTATTCACGAAAAATCCTTCAAAAAAAAAAAAAAATAATAATAAATTATATGAATTCCCTTTTAAAGAAATAATGATGAATCGAATCGAAATTGATTTGACTTTTTTATGTTGAAAACTTTTAATCCTATCAATTTGAGTTTTGTTTATTTTTAGTATAGAATCGTAATCTGAATTTTCTAACACTATAATTTTAGTTCTCAAACTTTGATTTGAATTTTGCTTGGAGGTAATTCAATTTGTCTATTAATCTTTTATGGTGCAAAATATTTTTTCCGTTTCAATCTAATCTAATTTAATGTAAAAATTAAATAAATCCGCCCGTCCGAAACTGAATTGTCTTAATATCAATTCGAATTTGAATCATCTAATCAATATATTCAAATTAAAACGTTAAAATTATATTGGATACCAATTAATCCAAATATAAGAGAAAGTTGTGTGGTGTGTGACTAGTCACACCAGATTTTTTTTTCCTTTTTAAATAAATAATTAATATTTTCATCCTCAAATGATAAAAAGTCATTTTCTTGTTTCGTTTTTATAATAAAATTCAATTAATATATCAACCTAATTTCGTAGCACAAATTTCATTAATTCTTCTAACGTAAACCAATTTTTCAAAGGATTTTTTTTTTAATCTTGATAACGAGATTGATCTCCTTTAAGAATCTTTTTTTTTATATATAAATTTCATTCAGCTTCTAAAAACTTTTCTCATATTTCTTAATTTCAAAAAAAAAAAAAAAAATATGATTGAATGATTATTTAAAAGAAAAATGCATTTGGGTGTTAATGAGACAAAAAAAACGCAATGCGAAACAGGTATGTTATTATTGTTATTTGATATTGTTAATTGAGTAATTTTCGTACCCAGTCATATTATTAGAAATTTAATTAGTTGAAAGGAGATAGTGGAGATCATGTTTCAAATTCAAAGCCTTTTTATTTCTCTCCCAAAATTGTTCTCCGTTTCTTCAACTACAAAAAAAAAAAGAAAAAAAAAAAAAAAACACTTTTAGAAAGTTTAAGATTTAGTTTAAGCGAAAAACGCGCCTGACTAGGGTATCAACTTTTTTTTTTTCTTCTTTATTTCACAAGTTTTTCACTTCTAGAATTGCTTGTGTATTTTTCAAACGGTGTGTTAAATGCTTAAAAAAAAAAAAAAAAAAAAACGAAATATTTAGTATCAACAGGATTTGGAAAAAAAAATTCTCAATTTAAGAAAATAATACCAGTAAAAAATTTGATTGCCTTACACAGAATAGAGCAAAAGTCGTAGCGGTTAAGCAGCTAAGCGAAACACAAGCAAGCACAAGATATTTAATTAAAAACATCGTCAATAAAATCAATAAAACTTTACTAATCAATACTTCAAAACCAAATAATAAATATTCCAACTGATCTAAAATAAGTAAGTTTCCTATCATTTATCTTATCAAAGAAATTCATTAAAGTAAAAGTAAAGCTTCATATAAGATTCATAGGCTGAATTTAGAAGATAGAAAATAAATAAATATAAACATTATTCCGAAAAAGAGGTTGAATGCAGAGAATATCAATGAATCAAATGAAAGAGAGAGAGAAATTTGACCTGAGGGGTTGGTTGGCCCATGGGATGTCACCCAAGACGTCGTACGTAGTTGATGTCAACGGCCACGTTTTTTTTTTTTTTTTTTTTTATTTGCTTCGTGCAACGCATGCGTTCAATTGCCCCATCCCACGACGTTTCGGTCAGATCTATCTATCTATAACCATGAGAACGATGCACGGCTGATTTCCCACGACACCGATAGCGTGGCTACGTTCATTCCACACACACACATACACACACACACACACATATATATATATATATATCATCTCCACCATCTTTTTTTTATCTTCAATTTGTACATATCATCAGTAGACTACCGACTATAAAAAAAAAAATTAATATTACGAATTTCTTTATTTCCGATAGAAATTAGAAAAGATATGATATGTTATCTTTGAATTAAATAAAAATTTTTATATATTGATAATAAAAAATCTAGTGTGACTGTCGCACAGCACACAACTTTCTCCTCAATTCCTTCATGCTTAAAATTGAACCCAGACACATTATTCGGTGAACATCAAACCAATTCCCGCAAGGAACCTGATGTCACCCATTTATTGGTCCTCTTTTCTTTACATTACAGATTTTGCGCGATCTTGTCGCGAAAACCACTTTTTCGCACTCAGGGGATCTCAAAACGTGTATATCCATCAAAATCTCGACATCGAATTTTTGACATGAAACCAATACTTTCTCTCTATATACAATATATTAACATATATATAGAGGTAAGAGAAAGCATTGTAAAAAAAACTTACTTTTTTGACATTAATCGGTGAATAGAAGAAAGATAGAGGGAACCCTTTGCAGGCCTTGACAGTTGACATATTCAATAATAAGTTGAAAGAATAAAATGAATACCAGTCTTAGCTCGGATAACTCGTGGTTGCAATCCATACGATAAAATTACATTTAAGATTTAAATAATATACTTTCTATTTTTTTTAATTTTTTTATTTTGCTCGTAAGCTAACAAACTTTTATATTGTAAATTTATAGATTCGTTATCCAGTTCCATTTCGACGAACAAGGAAAAATCATCCAGCAAAAAGACAAGTATATGCGTGTCATGGTGCTTGAAGAAAATTCCAGGAAATTGGAAACCAGCCGATCTATCTCGCCACTAACGTCACGATGAATTAACGACAGTTGAACCTGCTTGATAGATTTATACCTAGTCCATTTCAAGAGCCTCTTTAAAATCTTCCTATTTCGCACTCATTTATCGAAAATTATAAAAATGAATCTGAACATGTATAAGTAAACAATAAAATAAATAAAAATAAATAACGATCGAGTATGTTGTTGGAACACGGATTCAAAATTTGATCAAAATTGTTTGCTTTTCACCAACCCTCAATCTTTTTCCGTTATTTTTATTTGTCTCTCTAACTCACAGGTAAAATAAAAATATTCTCTTATATATTCAATATAGGAAAGAAATAAAAAAGATTTAATATTGTATTCAACTTGACATTTATTTGAATATATTGTATTTCTTTCAATTTATTTATTATTCTAACATCAACTTTATATAAAAAATTTAGAAGATATTCTAATTTATTTTCAGCGGCGTAACTAGCCTTTGAGGGCGGAGGGAGCGAAGCTCAACTGGGCGGCTCAATTTTTTAAGTTGTAATATAATTTTAAAAGAAAACAATCAATTTTTTAGACAATCTATGGAAATAATAAGATAAAACACCGTCCCTGGGCTATATCTTAGATGCCCTATATCGGTATCGAGGGGCACCAAAGGCTTGGAGCGCCTGGGACGGGGGAGAGGGTGGTGGGGGGGGCGAGCGCCCTCCCTTCGCCCCGCTGCTGGTTAGGCTACTGTTTATTCCTCGAAATAGGAATTGATTGATTTTTTTATTAATTTATCCTTAATTTTGTTAATTAATTGAAGTTTTCAAAGTTTCCCAGATGATCATGATCTTTAGAAAGTTTCTAAGATACAAGTAAATAACACCCAATTGAATTAGTCCATATAAATACACAACGCGTCTACTTAGGAGTTTCACTAGCAGTAAACTTGGTTGATTATGTATAAGATAAACGACCTGCCAAACATTTTATCTTTTAAAAAATAAAAAAATAAAAAATACTAACAATAATAATAAGAACACAGAAGAAGAATAGAACCACAATTTTAGGAGTTCACTGAATAAATTCAGAAAAAGGTGAGATGCAACCTAATAACAACAAATCATTAATTTTGATATCAAGTTGCAATTTTGTCTCACAAAGGCAAGTTGCTAAAAAATCAATTCATTACATTACTTCACTGCTGAGATTCTTCTGTATATCTAAATCAATTTTTAACAAGAATATATGAGTCAGGCAATATCCTGTTGATATGTCGGTGAAATAGAAAAAAATTAAAGAAATACAATTGAAAATAAATTAAAAAAAAAAAAACGAACGGATTGTGATTTCAAAGGGAAATAAGGAGTGAAATAAACGTTAAAATGCAAGCAACCATTTAATAAAATATTATTATAATTTATTAATGATTTTTTTTTTTATTTATTATATTATTAAAGAAAAAAATGTGTTCAATGACTGTAAATACAACCTGCGCGATAAGCGAAATCACAACTTTTAATTCTTGGATTAAATTCTAAGCCTTCAGCACAACTGAATTCGTAAGCTACTCCATCACCACACAAACAAAACTTTTCACAATCTAAATTTTCTAAATATACAACTCTATCGGAATCTTCTTTTTTAGGACATTCTCCTATACATCCACTAACTTTGTTGGGATCTGGTACAGGAGGAAACTTTGGAGAATGAATTACAATAGAAGGACAGGTGACGGGAGGAGGATCAGAAGGGGTAGGAGTTGGAGTCTCAGGTGGCTCTTCTGTTGATGGAGTGATAGGGGTATATGTTGGTGGGCTTGGAGTATCTGGTGTGTGTGGATCAGTTGGGTCGGTTTGATCAGTCGGGTCGGTTGGATCAGTTGGGTCGGTTGGATCAGTCGGGTCGGTTGGATCAGTCGGGTCGGTTGGATCAGTCGGGTCGGTTGGATCAGTCGGGTCGGTTGGATCAGTTGGGTCGGTTGGATCAGTCGGGTCGGTTGGATCAGTTGGATCAGTCGGGTCGGTTGGATCAGTTGGATCGGTTGGATCAGTCGGGTCGGTTGGATCAGTCTGGATCGGTTGGATCAGTTGGATCGGTTGGATCAGTCGGGTTGGTTGGATCAGTTGGATCGGTTGGATCAGTCGGGTCGGTTGGATCAGTTGGGTCGGTTGGATCAGTCGGGTCGGTTGGATCAGTTGGGTCAGTTGGATCGGTTGGATCAGTTGGGTCCGTTGGATCGGTTGGTTTGGATGGATGTGTTGGTGGGCTTGGAGTATTTGGTTGGCTCGGATCAGTTGGATCGGTTGGATCAGTTGGATCGGTTGGATCAGTTGGATCGGTTGGATCAGTTGGATCAGTTGGATCGGTTGGATCAGTTGGATCGGTTGGATCAGTTGGATCGGTTGGATCAGTTGGATCGGTTGGATCAGTTGGATCAGTTGGATCGGTTGGATCAGTTGGATCGGTTGGATCAGTTGGATCGGTTGGATCAGTTGGATCAGTTGGATCGGTTGGATCAGTTGGATCGGTTGGATCGGTTGGATCAGTTGGATCAGTTGGATCGGTTGGATCAGTTGGATCAGTTGGATCGGTTGGATCAGTCGGGTCGGTTGGATCAGTCGGGTCGGTTGGATCAGTCGGGTCGGTTGGATCAGTTGGATCAGTCGGGTCGGTTGGGTCAGTTGGATCAGTTGGATCAGTTGGATCAGTTGGATCAGTTGGGTCAGTTGGATCAGTTGGATCAGTTGGGTCGGTTGGATCAGTTGGATCAGTTGGGTCAGTTGGATCAGTTGGGTCAGTTGGATCAGTTGGGTCAGTTGGATCAGTTGGATCAGTTGGGTCGGTTGGGTCAGTTGGGTCGGTTGGATCTGTTGGGTCGGTTGGATCTGTTGGGTCGGTTGGATCAGTTGGATCGGTTGGATCAGTTGGATCAGTAGGTGTGGGAGTTGGAGTTGGTCGTGTTGGAGGAGGCGGTTTACAAGGACACTCTTCAGATGATGAAGAAGAGGATGAAGATGAGCAGTCAGAAGATGAAGAGGAATCAGAAGAGGAAGAGGAGGAAGAAGAGGAAGACGATGATGAGGAGGACGAAGAAGATGAGCAACCATGATGATGATGATGATGATGATGACCACCAGCCGAATTATGATGATGGTGATGATGATGATGACCACCAGCCGAATTATGATGATGTCCTCCAGTCGAATTATGATGATGATGATGCCCACCAGACGAATTATGATGATGATGATGTCCTCCAGTCGAATTATGATGATGATGATGATGATGATGTCCACCAGTCGAATTGTGGTGGTGGTGATGATGCCCTCCAGAGGAATTATGATGTTTATGGTGATGGTGATTTTCAACAGAATTATGGTGGTTGTGGTTATTTTCCTCATTATGATGATGGTTATTTTCTACAGAATTATGGTGCTTGTCATTATTTTCCTCATTTTGATGGTGATGATTGTTATTTTCCTCAGGTCTGTTATGATGATTATTTTCGCCTGATGGTCCATGATGTTTATTGTGTTCTTTAGAATCGGGATGTTGACGGTTATGGTTGTCTAAAACATCAGGTGGCTTATGGTGCTTTTTTTTCCCGTCACTCATAGAACGTTCCTCTTCATTAAGCTGGTAAATATTATTTTCTTTATTTATATTTTCGTCCTCTTCGTAATTTTTCCACCAGTAGTTAAAAAGATTGAAATTACTTTTTTGTTTCGGTTGTTGTTGTTGGTTTGTTTCTTCAATTTCTCCAATGCTCTTTGATTCACAAACTTTAGAATAAACCACTAACAGACAACATAAAAATATTATTCCTAAAAGAAAAAAAAAACAACAAATTAATCAAAACAACTCTATCTGTATCATGTTTAATTAAATATAAATTTAATCTTCATCAATTTTATAACACCATCAAAAAAATGCTAAATAAAAACCTTCAATTTATTGACTATAAGCAAAGGGAAATCCTCAAACCGAGAGAAGTTCATACTATTATAGCATTACATATTACAAAAACATTAGGGCTCGTCCACAAATTACGTAACGCGTTAGGGGTCTGGACAAACTGATTGACATGGGGGAACCGGGGGTTTCTTTAAGTGTGACGTCACAATTTAATTTATATAATAAATAGGAACCGACGAAGTTTCGGTTAGTTTCAAAAAATGGAGTGATTGTTTGAGTTATGAGGGAATATTTACCTAAAAAGAAGGTAAAATAATATGAATTTTGTATAGGAAATTTTAAGAAAAAGTTCAAATCAAGTTTCGGTTACGGTTTCGGTGAAACGAAAATTGAAGTCAAAATTCGGTTTCGGCTTAAAACCTTGTTTCAGTCGGACCCTAATGATAAATAAATAAAAACATCATATCAAATAAAAGAATAAATAATTCAATAGCTGGCATAAAACGTCAGAGGAGAGGGGGGGGGGGGTAGTTCTATATTGGGACAATAGTAGTAGAGGTTTGTTTGTATATGACTAACGGGGGGGGGGGGGAGGGGGGACTAGAATATCGTCACAAAAAAGATGTGACGTAATATGTGGATGACCCCTTATGAAACACATCATATCAAAAAAAGAGGTACAAAATTTTCAAAATAAATATCTCACAAAAACATTAATACAAAAATAGTAAATTTGTTTTGTGTGTTAAATTGTAGCTTTTCTATTTTCAAAAAAATATTTTTTTTTTTTTTAATACAGAGGCTTTGTGAAAACTTCTTTAATAATAGGCTATGTTGATATGTTGCCATTTGCTTGGATGATTTTAAATAATCAAAAAAAAATTAAATTTTCAATCTAAATTTGTATTCAAATGATTCGATTATCTTAAATAGAAAAACTCACCTTTTATTCTCATTATTAATTTAATAAATACACTAAAAAAATTAACACAAGAATGAATCCATATCAGTTGTCTGATCCTTTATATACCTATCGTTTCTTTGATCTTATTTTAATCAGTTAAATTAATATTAATCAAGTTTTGATTTGGTGAATTCATTTACCTAATAGCCAGACTATGTTTAATAGATTAAAAAAAGGTTTGTGTGAATGAGAGACAGAAAGAATAGATAAAAAAATATTCCTATATAATATATATTAATTGATTCAAAACATTTGCAACTAGAAATTATTGCAATTCAATTTGAAATAATTAATTGCTTGTAAAATAGATAAATAATAGATCGTTCTTTTTAATTAAAAATATTTCCATCTTCAAGGATCATTTATTTTATTCAACTCATGTACTTATAAAGTGCGTATAAATAAACAAATGGAAATTTTTTTTATAAATTAGTAAATAAACAACATTACATTTTTTATTAAATTATAAGCCCGCATTTGGCAGGCTGTGCAAATGTCACGTGAGCTTTACTCCTCTGATCGGGACGTCCTCTCAAGTCCCTCAATGTGTGTTCAGTTCTGGCCTTAAGGGATATTTCACATACTTCCTTCGCCCTACATATTCCAAGATATCCTTGAGGACTACACAGTTCTGACTTTCAGATTTTCTGGAATATGTATGGGAGGGGCGTCTTTTCAAAATAGTCCCTTTTACTTTCGTCTTCAAGGTCTTCTTTTGGTATCTCAATTTGTAGCCAAATAATTTAGAAAAATTTTTTTGTTTGAGGTCTTTTTGGCATTGGAGGCTATTTAGACCAC